>JAPYZL010212209.1:0-11549 GCA_030522825.1 Platygaster orseoliae | reverse complement strand
TTATAAATAGACATATTTATATTCATTGCATTATTGCAGATTACAGAAAGCGAACAAAATAACGCGGTGTTCCACTTCTACCGGGTGTCCAACGACACATACCCAAGTTTTTAATTACGAATATCATCAGATTTTCTCGTGTTCAACTTTGTCATCGAACTCGCTCCAGCGGTTCGTGACAATGTGTATCCCAGTAATCGAAAAACGCGAGAAAAAGAATGAAAACGATAGATGACGATATCACGAATAAGTGCGCAAATCGTAAGCAGTTATATGAAACTTCTCCATTATTTATAATTTATACAATTATTCCTTCACTTACTCTATCTGCTTCTTTTTTCATCAACTGCGCGCTTTCTCTTTCTCTGTCACATTGATCTTTCAAAGTTTCCACTTCATCCGCTACCATCCTCGATATTCGTTGAATATTTTCGTACTGCGTTTTCAACTCTTTCATTTCTTCATTTTCTGCAACCAAAAGTAAATTTATAATAATACTGAAAATGTGACGCTCTGAAGAAAATGTACCTTACGCCTCTTTGTATAAGGGACATTTTATGTACTATTGATTTACTAAATCGAAAAATCGTAATATACCTGATTCTCTTAAAGCCCTTTCCTTCTCCAATTCCGCAGTTAAAAATGTAACTTGCTCCTGAGCTTCGAATTCCTGGAGACGAGCAGTGCTCAGTTCTGTTTGTACTTGAGCTAATTGTTTTGTGAGTTCTGGATATGAAAAAAATGGCCATTAAATAAAAATATGAAATATGAATTTCGGGGGGGGGGGGTGGAAGTACCTTGAATAATCTGCGAAGAGTCTTCTATCTCTGAATCAACCTCATCTGACAAATCAATACTAGGCAAATTTCCTGGATCTGATTGCAAAATTTTTTGAGTCAGGAGTTGAGATGTTCTTTTGAGTTGGCGGTTTTGCTTGTACCACTGTGAAGGAAAATTTTGAATTTTTTTAGAACTTTTGAAATTGAAATAAAATATTTACAGAATATTTCATTGAATTTAATTCGCTTAAAATGAGACATAGTAATGAAAGAACTTCACAAATATTTATTTTATATGCTCATTAATCGTGTTGATAATCTTCATTGATTTCTAAGATTTTACCGAATTCGAAAATGTGAAAAATGTGGCTAATTTTGAACAATTTTGTATGATGGAAAAATTTTTGAATTTTGAAAACATCAGAAATATCAGAATTTTTGATAACTGGGAAATTTTTAAAAATGTTAAAGATAATGGAGTTTGAAGAAATTTGGAAACTTATAGTTTTTGCATTTCTAAAATTTGTAAGTTTCATACTCGAAAATGTTCAGAGTTTTTGACAACTCGGAGTATTTTGAAAATTCTAAAAATTTTCCAAAATCCTTATAAAGTTTTCAATTTTTTGAAACTTGAATTATGAAAAAGTAAAACATTTTGAAATTTTGAACATTCTAAAAAGTTTGTAAAATTTTCGCGAATTCAAAAACTTTTGAAGTTTCCAGATATTTTCAATGTTGAATCTGAAGTAGATTGAATAAGTCAGTAACTCTTTACGATTTGAAACTTTTTCTAAAATAATAACATTTTTTAAAATCTAAAACTTTTGAAAATTTTTTGATTTCTGATACTTTCAAATTTGAATTTTCCCAATTAAAAAGTTTTGTTAAATTTATAATTTTCTGCAATTTCTAATTGTTTATCCATTTTCGATTTTGATTTTTTAAATTTTGAACTGTGATGTAAATTTAATTTTTAAAATAAAAACTTCGAAAGTTCTTGAAATTATGAAATTTTCGAAAAACAAAAAACTTTACATTTTTGGTCTTAAAGACTTCCAAATTTGATTTTTATAATTTTTCATGGATTATTAATTTTTTTATTGACAATTGATGATGAACTGTTGATTTAAATTTTCTCAAATTTTATTTCAAATTTCAAGATAAAAACTTGGGAAATTTCAGAAATTTTAGAAAGAGTGGAATTTTTGGATTCCTATAATTTTAAAACTCCAGAAAAACGAAAATGTTGAGAATTTTTGACATCTTGAAGAATTTAATTATGATATCTCGGAAATATTCATACAGTTTTCATTTTTTAATACTTGAATTTCGAAAAAATATAAAATCTCGTAAAAATTTCAACATTATCGAAAATTTTTACGAATTCAATAATTTTTGAACTCTTCGGATATCTTTAATTTCAAATCTATAATACATTAAAAATTACAGTAATTTACAACGATCTAAAAATGTTTAAAAATTTCTAAAAAAATGAAATTTTTGAAAATCTAAAAACTTCAAAATTTTTTGGATATCTGAAACTTTTAAATTTGATCGTTTCAAAAATCGATAGTACATGGCCCCAAACGCATATATGTCGGAGTATTTTCAAAAGTTAGCTCTTGTTTACGAGTAATTAATTATTAAAAATTCTAAATTGAAAATCGTATAACTCCTTCAATTTTCATCCGATTTTAAAAATTAAAAAAGGGAAATCGCTCTTTCAAATTGGGGAACCTATTTCTGCTGAAAAATTTGCGGAAAATTGCATTTTTTTGCAAAAGTATTTGCATTTTTTTTAAGTTTGCAAAAAAATTTGCAAAGTTGCATTTTCGGGAAAACGTCATTAATTATTCATTTTTATTAAAATTTTTATTCAAGTTTATTTAAAATCTTAAAGTTTACAAAATATTATATTTGATAACATTTTTATTAGAGTCATTAATTATTATTATTCCCGAAAATGTAACTTTGCAAAATTTTTTGCAAACTTTAAAAAAATGTAACTTTTCGCAAATTTTTCAGCAGAAATAGGTTTCTTAATTTGAAAGAGCGAATTCCTTTTTTTAATTTTTAAAATCGGATGAAAATTGAGGGAGTTATAGGATTTTTAATTTAGAATTTTTAATAATTAATTACTCGTAAACAAGAGCTAACTTTTGAAAATGCTCCGACATAAATGCGTTTGGTTTGGGGCCATGTACTATCGATTTTCGCTAATGAGAGCTCATCAACTTTTTCAAACTTAAATTTTGTTGCAGTGTTAGAAGTAACAGGGAATAAATAATACTTAAAAGATATGAACATACTTTCCTAGAGTGTTAGGCAAGTTTGGATGATAAAAAATTGGAAAAATACTATCAATTTGTAATTTTCTTCGAAGAATATCGTTTATTCCATGATTGATTTCGCCGAAAAACTCAAATATGCTCACGGGTTCTTAAAAGCGCCTGGGTAAGAAAATAATTTTACATACACTATTTTCTTTTGTTTAGAATGAAACAGGTTTATAACAAATAGAGCAAATTTCTGTCTCAAAATTAAGCATGTCTGATGAATAATCATCTTTGTCATTTCTTAATACTTCATAATGCGGAAGAACCTACTTGTGATGCTTGCTGCATGGCTTTGTGCATGGCTCCTGTCTCGATGTCATATTGATGCTTCAATTGCTCGTATTCCAAACAAACCGCTTCCGAAACTGCAATGCAAATTTTCACAAACCAATTACCTCTCCCACAATTAATTACTTACATAAATTTCATGCATCAATTCTTACCTGATCGTAATTTATTAAGTTTGTCGTTCTGATCCTCAAGTTCCAACTGCAGCGCTTTTTTTTCCTTCGTCAACAATTGACACCTTTTTTCCAAATCCGTCAAATCTTTCAGTCCTGAAAATGAATTTTCGTAAACAAACTGCAAGATGGGAACGAAAAAAGGAATTTTTACAATTACCAGTTTCACTACGAAGGAGCAACGTTTTCCGTCGCTTTTCCGACTCTTCGTATTTCGTTTTCCACCTGTTTTCCATGAAATTGTTGCTATTCAAGCTGTGGCTACTCCCCAAAATTTTTACAGGCACAGAGTTCTCTGAATTTTTGTGATTTTCCAAACTCGCGACGAAGGTTTTCGTACGAGTTCTTGGACTTTCGTTAATTGCGGCGGCATCTAATTTCTCGAAAGCCGCGCGATGTGCCGCGACTGAAGGAGACTTTTCAAAGGAATTTCTGCGGCTGAGAAAGTGTCCTTTGTTTTGGTTTTTTGGTACCGGGATATGGGATTGGTTGGATGCTACGTGGTGACGCAAAACCACGTTTCCTTCTATTTTCTTCATGTCGTTAGTTGTTTCGTTTACTTCTGGAACTAACACGTTAATTAAACGATACACTGTTGAAAATTTTTGTATTAAATTTAAAAAAACTGTATAACGCCCATTACGAATACTCTGTATTAATAATGCATTAAAAGTATAAAAAATATATATACGCTTATATAACTTTAATATATGGGTGTTTAAAATTAAATACGAGTACATCATGTGTGTTGAAATTGTACATGAAATAAATACATATTTACTTTAAACCTCTTACATAACTTAATTTATAATTGTGAATTGAATTTAATACATTGATGTATTAGAATCATACAAAAGTATTTGAATTAAATTTGCTTTTACATTCATTTCATGCATGTAACTGAGACTGCATTTTTTTTAGATACTGATTGCATGAAAGCTAAGACAAATTTTAAATGCTATGTGTGAAAAATGTACAAAAATCAAGTAGGTGTCTCGAGGTGATACACATTTAATAGATGTGTTTCATTCATGTCAAAGTGTCTAAAAATATCTTAAAAGTGTCTAAAACTGTCTAAAGGTGTCTAAATAGTGTCTAGAGTTGTCTGAAAAGTGTCTAGAAATATTTAAAGAAAATCTAAAATTGTCTGAAAGTGTCTTAAATGTCTAAATAATTTCTCAAGTGTCCAAAATAGTCTGTATAGTGTCTGAAATGTCTAAAAAGTGTCTTTTGCACTTGGGTCAGATTGTGACATATTTCTGCACTTGGGTCATACTGAGACAATTTTATTAACTTCGGTCAGATTGTGACATTTCCACTTGGGTTAGATTAATTTAATGGATGTATTCATTTTTCAAATATCCAGTTTATAAAATTTCAAGTTTTATTTAAAAAATTCTGAGTTTCATTATTAAATTTTATTATAGTATTATATTTAATAACATTGTATATATTTATCTAATTATTTTATATTATTTTTTAAATATTTATTAAACGAATATAAAATATGAATTCTTCCTTCTTTTATGAATATAATGATATTATATTTATAATAGTATTATTAAATGGTGTCTAAAAATGTCTGAATCTTCTAAAAATGTGTAAATTGTGTCTTAAATTGTCTAAAAAGTGTCTAGAAATATCTGAAAAGTGTCTGAAATTGTCTGTATAGTGTCTAAAATTGTCTGAGTGCATTTAATGTCTAAATAATGTCTAAAGTGTTCAAAATTGTCTGTATAGTGTCTAAAAGTGTGTTTAGTAAGTGTCTTAAATATCTTAAAAGTGTCTTTTGCACTTGGGTCAGATTGCGACATTTTCACTTGGGTTAGGTTAATTCAATAGATGTATTCATGTTTCAAATATCTAGTTTATAAAATTTCAGGTACATTTTAATACATCAATTATGGAAAGTGCATGAAACTCAAGTAGGTGTCTATAAGTTATACATTTTTTCAACATGTTTACCTAACGTACGTTTCAAGTAGCTGGCTTATGAAATATCAAGTACATTTTAATACATTTTGAATAGAAAGTGTATGAAATTTTAGAAAATTTTGACCAGTGCAGTTTTTCTTGGGCTTAGATTGTTAAGTTTGTCATGGTCCAATTCGTTGGGAATCAATGATAGTGAGGTTTGATAGTGATACTGAGAAATTTAGTTATACATTGTATAACTGAGACTGAATTTTTTTTAACTACTGGTTGCATGAAATCTAAGACAAATTTTAAATGCTATGTGTGAAAAATGTATAAAAATCAAATAGGTGTCTGGAGGTAAAACACATTTAATAAATGTGTTTCATTCATGTCAAAGTATCTAAAAATGTCTAAATATGTCTAAGTAGTGTCTAAAAATATCTGAATCGTCTAAAAATGTACAAATAGTGTCTCAAAAGTCTAAAAATGTCTAAATAGTGTCTAAAATTGTCTAAAAAATGTCTAGAAATATTTAAAGAAAGTCTAAAATTGTCTGATAAAGTCTTAAATGTCTAAGTAATGTATAAAGTGTCCAAAATTGTCTGTATAGTGTCTAAAAAAATGTCTTTTAAGTGTCTAAAATGTCTAAAAAGTGTCTTTTGTACTTGGGTCAGATTGTGACATATTTCTGCACTTGGGTCATATTGAGACAATTTTTTCACTTGGGTCAGATTGTGGCATTTGCACTTGGGTTAGGTTAATTTCTTAGATGTATTCATGTTTCAAATATCTAGTTTATAAAACTTCAGGTACATTTTAATACATCAATTATGGAAAGTGCATTAAACTCAAAAAGGTGTCTCTAAATTAAACATTTTTTAAACATGTTTACCTAATGTACGTTTCAAATAGTTGGCTTATGAAATATCAAGTACATTTTAATACATTTTGAGTGTATGAAATTTTAGAAAATTTTGAGTGTATGAAATTTTAGAAAATTCTTAACTGTGTAGGATGATTATACAGGAAAAAATAGATTTGCTCTATTAGCAAAAGAATGTGCTGTTTTAACACAGCTTGACAGAACGAATTATTTTTTGCAGCAGTAGATTATTATTATTTTTTTGTTCGCCAAAAAATAATTATTATACGCAAAATTCTAATGCATAGTAATTGTGCTTTGATAGTAAAAAAAATTTGTTGAGGCAACAAAAGAATTCGTTCTTTCATCAACATTAACAATCAACATGTTCGTGAATAACCAATTGTTTTATAAATTTATTCGTAATTGATCATCAATAATTAATAAAGGTCAGAGATTTTAGTATTCATATAGATTTTGAAGAAAAAGGATCTTTCATACAGATTCCCGATTTACTTTGTTTTTTTTTTCGTATTTAAAAAATTTTCTGGTATTTTTAACAATTTCCATACCCTGTAAATATATGTTCTAGAATTCAGTTTCGTAAATTGTTAAGAAAATTATTTATCTTCTAATTTTTACATTATTATTGAATTTCTAGTATTTTTGTATATTGCTATTACACGTTATTTAGAATTCCATACACTCTATTTTTCGAGTTTCGTAGATCCCAAATATTTGTTACTTTTTCAAATAAATTTTGTTCTAAATGCTCGATTTTTCATAAAACATTACTTTTATAGATTTCTATTCTACTTTTAGTTTTTCTCTAGTTTTAGGAGGAAAAAACTTTCCTATCAACTTTAAAGCAGACCAATTTTAACTGTTTTTGAGAAATGAAATTTTTTTTAAATTTCTGCAGTAACAAAATCGACGAGTACTTCACAAGAAAAGAAGGAGAAAATAATTATTTATGGTATAGTTTTTTGATAAAATGATTATGAATAATTGATGATTAGCAATTATTAAAGGTCAGAGATTTCAAGTATTTGAATAGATTTTTAAGAAAACAGAATTTTTCATACAGATTCCCAATATTCTTTGTTTTTTATTTTTTCGTATTTTCTGAGTATTTATGCAATTTTTTGGTATTTTTATGGATTTCTAGTATTTCTAAACTTTATTATATTAAATTTCTAGTACTTTCGTAGACTGCAAGAGTTCTGGAATTCGATAATTTATAATTAAAATTCGATAGATTTTCAGTATTTTTATATAGATTTTGGGGAAAAGTACATCTAAATAGATTTTTTTTATTTTATGATTGTTTTGCAATAGAATTTATTGGATCCTCGCTTCGCTCGGACGACAAGTTTGGCTCGGTTTTAGTTTTTTGCTAGATATTTTAAAAACTTTTCATATTTAAACAATGATTATCATGCCAACTTATTTTTCGATTGAAATTCGAATTATACAAACATGTATACCAAACGAACTAAAGCCAATATTTGATGTATGATAATGAGATATTCGTTCGTGTTGATTTTAAGTGTTGTGATTTTTGTCAAGTGCCGCACAGTTTTTGACGTCAAAATCGATGAATATTAATTTATTCACTTGGAACTGTAAACATTCTACCAATCTTGTTTTTTAGTCGAAGAAAGGAATTTTTATGTCATTTCAGAAGGCCTGCACAGAAAAAATAGTTCATTTTTTTATCAATCTATCAAAATTAACAAAGAAATTTCGTTTGTAAAAATCCGTAGAATTTATTATTCACCATTTATCGTTCTAATGTTTTTCTGTAAAAGCTTCATGAACTAAAAAAATATAAAAAGTTAAATGAGTTTCCTATTTTTTAGTAAGTTGTTAAAAAAAAATCCAATTAAATCAAAAGTGCAGAAAATGAAAGAACCGGTTAGAACTCAAAATTCAAAAAATTTACGAAGGAAACAAAAGTTAAAAATCTCAATAAAAATTCCAAAAACATTTTCAAAACTTTAAACAAATATTCACTTATAACTTTCAAACAATCAAATCAAAAAAAAGTGAAACATGTCTTTCATCGATCGTAAAAAAAAAATAATTCCCTGACTATGACCCCGGTCAATTGTTAACAAACATTGCGTTATTATGACGCCAGATTTCGCACAAACACGTTTTTACACCCACAAGCCATGAACCACGTGAGATTCAAGCCTCGAAGACATTAGAAAGTTGTCAGTAGCTCTAAACTTAGCTACGTCGATAAATTTCACGTCCCTATATTATTAGTTTTCACCGTTTCCTAGCACATGGCGAATCACCAAATGCAGAGACATTTTTTCTACGTCGATTTCGAACCCCCTGCCACGATCCCCAAGTTTAAAATAAACCGCTTTCGCTTGCCATTTTTCCAGCAATCTACAACACGATAATGCTATCACTGAACAATTTTTCAAGTGCGTTATCAATCAACGAGCGATAACTATAAGTGGAATCCAAAAAAATTAATGTCAATCCATGAATATCATTTGCAATTCGATAAATAATTAATAATTTACACAAGTTGGATTGAACTTACATGGAACGAAGCTCGGATCCAAGGACAATGGATCGATTTCAACAAAGTTACTTTACCGAGTTTCATTAACGAAACGCGTATTCATTCATGTGTCATTTATGATAGGCACCAAAGTTTATCATTGCACTTAAACCGTGTACTTCCTTAATTTTCAATTACTGGAAACTTTTAAACAAACCGCGAAAGGGAAGAAATTGAAGGTAAGTTGATGAAGGTAGTTGCAAAAGTTTATGATAAAGAAAAACGCGATTTCGCACTATCTTGACATTCCAGCAGCGTACTGTTACGTGGTAAATATGGGACTAAGCGCGTGTCTGGATCACAAGTGCGCACGCTCTCGGGAATTGTTGGAGAGCAATCATAAAAGAGAAGGTGTACGTAAAATGTACGTATACGTACTACACAGCCTTCAGATTATACAAAAGCTTCGAATGCACATCATCAGTTACTCAGCGAGCTATGAATCATCACTGAATGTTTTTCTTTTTATTTTGTTATTTGCGGATCAATCGCCTTTGGGGACAATGGTACGGAGTATTTTATTTATTTACACTGTAAAAAAAATTATGGTATTTTTCCCATGCCGGTATTGGAAGCAATTAACCCATTCCGGTTTATTAAATTTCTTATACCGGTGTATAGTAGCAATACCATACATAAATAGTATTTACCATACTTCGGTATAGTATTTTTACCTTATTTGAGTATAAAATATTTCCTATAGTGGTTATAAAAACAAGGTTGAAGCAAACTTTTTATAATATTATGTGGAAAAATTCGCATACTTGTATATGGCGTTTTTTTTATAGTGAAGACCTAAAAATTCTATCGCTCCCCTGCTGAAAAAATCCATTTAGATTTCCATACGGAAAGAAGAAAGTTCCATAAAGAACTATCTATATTTCACTTCTCGTATGATACGGTCTGGTCTGCGAAGAGTAGAGACCCTCAAAATAGAGAGACTGGCCACGGCCTGAAAAATGGCGGACTGTAAGAGTGTGTACGTGCATGCGTGAACTACTAACATAATTAACAGAAATTGCTGTCGTGTTAGGTTAGGTATCACCCCAATGTCAAAAACATTGGCGCGACTATTTTTCAGAACGAAACAATTAGAGCATGTAAACACAGTGGCCAATCTCTCTATTTTGAGGGTCTCTAGCGAAGAGCAACTTACAACTCCCGTTGCCAATCCCTTAAACTATTCTCACTACTATCAACATGTGGGTTAAGTTACTCGGTAACCACCTAGCCGCGGTGGCCCGAAGCCTCGCTCGCGGCGCGGGAAAATTCAAATGCGCCTGAAAACGCAGAATATATTATATCAGGAATGTAGTAATTACTACATTCAGTTTTACCATATGATACATTGCAAAACTGCATAAGCAGAGTATAGCAAAAATAAATAGTTGTAAAAAAATTTTCAATGAAGTCTAGAAAAATTCGGAGTTTCGAAAATTTACTATTCTCGGCATGAGAAATTTCTCAACTTTTTCTATCATATATTATAAAAAAAAGTATGGGAAATTCCTTGTACTTGTGGGTAAGACTTTTGAATAGCGAGAAGGTAAAAATTATATTCTTCCATAGTAAAATTACTATATTTATTTTTGCCATACCAGGTATAGGGAAAATTCATTAACAGAGTGTTAAAAGTCCAATGGTTATGGGAAAAATTCCATTGCGTTATACTAAAATTCGATGTATAGGAAATTTACGAACTTTTTTTACAGTGTATTTAATAGCTCAACGGATTTTACATCCTTAAACAACGTACATCAAGGTATAAATACCAGAAATAGAATGAATGTGCAATGTTTGAGCATTAATGGTGACATCATTTTGCAATTGTAAAGTAAGTTTTCGATGCTGCTATGATTATGCATTAATTGCTAGTCAAGCGCTGATTTTGATGTTGCATTGATGACGCTTTCATGCATCAAACAGAGCTTACTTTTGTTGGCTCAAAAAATACTCATTCAAAGCACACTCAAAGATGTGTCGGCATAAAACTACTTTGTTTCTGATTCTCTGGCTGATTTACGATTTGACTTTGATTATGCAATGAATGCTACATCGTAGGTTAGAGAATAAAGTCCCTTCAAACGGATTATGCAAAGATATATAAATGATTGGTTCATCTTGTTGTCGCAAATATTGACGAATTTCACTGAGCCCAACGAGACAAACGTTAAAACTGCATCATAATTGCACATTCTTTGCAACATTTTTTTTTATTCAATTTTTAGTCAGTGATTGTTGATAAGAAAACCGAATTTTCCAGTCAAATAAATTTTTATGTTTCTTACTTTTTTTCCTTATAATTTGATGTGTTTTTTATATAAATTATACAACGAAATTTTGCAGTCCATTAATTGCTATTCTGATGTTTCAATTATTAATTAAAAAGTGTTAGAAAATTTCATTTTTGCGAAAATTTATTTCATTTCAGAACAGAATTTTGTAATCATATACCATGAAAAATTTTATGCAATTTTTTTAAATTCTGAAGTTATATTTTTTGCAGACTCGTATAAAAAATTATGCGCATATTTTTCTGTCGAATGTTACTTAAGGGGGGGGGGGGGGGTTAATGGATAAGCAGATTCAGAAAATCGGTTTTCTTTTTTT
>JAPYZL010212135.1:0-20541 GCA_030522825.1 Platygaster orseoliae | reverse complement strand
TATTAGTTTTCCAACGGTATATAATTTTACGCTATAACTTACCAGGGTTAAAAATGGCAACCCCAAAAAGAAACTATGATCAACCTACGTGCCTCTCCCCTACTGTTTAGTTCCTGTAGTGCTTATACGTGAACAAAGAACGGTTTTATGTATTACTTTTGGCGCAAGGAACGTAGTTCTCATCAAAAATTTGATTATCATCGGACATCGGCTCATCTGTTTCGAGGCTCGCAGCGCAATCACTAGCAAGTTGTCCAGTTTCTGTGACAAAAAAATACATATTCGTTAAGTTCATCGTTATTTTATCGTTAACAAATCACGATGCGAGTTTGTGAACACACTTGAATGAGTTATCTACATACTGCGTTTTGAAGCAAAACAAAATATAATTGAGTTTTGGTAGCAGTATGCAATGACAGACTTTTTAATAAATATTGATATTAAAAGAGAAACGATCCTATCGTTTCAATTGCGATTTAAATAATGTAATTGTTAACATAAACATTTAACTATGTTTGTTACTTCAAATCAAGTAAAAGAAATTACATTTTGCAGCTCAAAGAAAATTTACATTGCCTGTCAAAGACTTTCTCACAAATATATGAAAACCAATCAATCTCACCAGGGGTTGAATTGAAGATAGGCAGACTACTAATATTGAATCTTTCTTCTTCGTCAGGGTCTTCTTGCACAGTTCTTGCGCCAGCGGCGAAATTCAATATTGGGGCTGTTTTGATGATATTATCGACAATCGTTGTTTGACGATAGATGTTCTTATGTATATTCTTGTGATGTCTAAGGTGATTCGCCAGATTCTCAATTTCGTTTTCTCCAAAGTTCTTGCATTTAGTTGCGATGTGTTTTCGCAATATTGTAGCACGCAGCGATTCAGGATTCGTAGTACCACATTCATCAGAGAATTTACGCATTAAATTACATGCATTCAGCATCTGCTCTTTATACTTATTATCTCCCGGAACTCCGAAAACGAATACGTTGGCTGATGAAACCCCGGAATCTTCTCTATGGTCGATTATTTTTTGGACAGCTATCACATTGAACCTGTCGAACAAAACTGGAACGGGTCTACTGAGTTTTCCTCGAATTATGCAGGCACTGTATTCAGAGGCATTTTCTCTCTCGTTTTCTGATAGTGTGTCAAGGATGTCACCGTCAACTTCTGAAACTTTTTAGATCACTTTGAAACCTTAAATTAAAAACCTTCCGATTTCTCCTGGACGTCGTCGATTGAAGATCAGTATTGATATCAAAGTTGCCTGAGATAAATTCAACCACTCTTGAGCATTAAAACCCTTCTGGAGTTCGTCTAGTGCGGACTGCTGTATATTAAAGTAAAAGTACTGTAAAAGTACTCTTTAAAGTACTTTTCCACGTCATCGAACATGGTTTGGGCTTCCCGAGATGTCCGCCCAACTGGATATTCTTCCCCCTCTTCCACAGTTTTCTTCGACGAATAGAAGTATTTGTATAACTTGTTTGTTATGGCTTCTGTTCGTTTGAATTCCGTGTCCTTGAGGACGTGGTCAACAACATAATCAATTGTTTGGCGTTGAAGGTACCAGCCGTTTTCAAGGGACTCCTTACATTCCTTGTACAACGGAATTCTCTTCGATCTAGAAAATTACATTCATAATCAGAAGTATTAGCTAAGTCGTTTACCTTTGTCCCTGCATTGACGGTACAATCAATACCGTTAGTGATACATATTATTCACTAAGTTTTCCTACTGTGTCGGGCACACAGTTACAATGTTGCACGTTATAAGTACGTTTTATTCTATTAAGCGTACTACCACTGTAGTACATAGGTAACGTCCAATATGATAATACGTATTTTGTAATTATTGAAAGTCAATAACCTACTGAACATTTTGCTACAACGTACAAATATTAATAATTATTTTTAATTGCATTACAATATTGCGGAGGCAAACGTACGGCACAATGGCATCATTATTCAAGTGTACTTTATGAAGGAGGATTTTTTAATTGTTCCTAATTAACTGTTCCAGGTCGACGAACAATGAAAAGTTTTCCAGCAACGAACTACCGCGGCAATTCAGGTTAACTGTCGGTTATATTGTTCTCGCACTGCATACGAATGGCGCATTTTCTAATATTTTAATTTTGATGTCATCGAAATCGGCAAAAAGAAATGCAATACTTTTATACCTACATTGTAGAATTATTACAATCGAGGTAAATGATAAAACAATTATATCTCCTCTATTGTATTCATAGTAAGAGCAAGGAAAATGGTTCATTACCTTATTTGTCAATCTTTATGTTATCGAAATTGGCGACAAAAATTGCGATACCTTATGACCTACATTGTAGAATTACTACAATGTAGGTAAATAATAAAATAATCATATCACCTTCATTGTATACGTTGTACGAGAAAGGGAAATGGTGCATCACCTTATTTGTCAATCTTTATATTAACGAAATTGGCGACAAACAATTGCGATAACGCGTGACCTACATTGTAGAATTACTTCAATCGAGGTAAATGATAAAATAATCATATTACCTCAATTCCATACGTTGTACGAGCTAGGAAAATGGTGCATTATCTTATTTGTCAATTTTTTTTTTCATCGAAATAGGCAACAAAAAAATTAAATACCTCATGACCTGCGATGTAGAATTATTACAATCGAGGTAAATAGGAAAATAGTTATATCACCTGAATTGTATTCGTACTACTGGCTAGGAAACCAGTGAAAATGTCCTATACCATAATGTTCGAGCATTCGAAAACAAACCAGAATTTAATATGAGACATGCATCATTAGTTCAGTTCATAAATTGCGCAATACGTTACAGGTAAATTGTAAAACTTTGTATACTTTCCATTTGGTATGTCATCGATATCTGGCTGAACTTTGCGATTTCCAAATTACCTCGATTGTATTATTGTACACATGAAGGTAAATAACGACATTACTATATTCAATGCTATTTTTTAAAATCGCGTTACGAGCGTTACACTGGTTTTCCCAGAGGTGAACTGAAATTGAACATTAAGACGATGTATGAAAATGATAGAAAAATAATATTTTCTCCATTTCATTTGTAGGACAGTTTAGGAACATTATATAATTATAAGACCTCACAAATCGTATAGGTATGGGAATGAAGGTAATTAGTGAATAATGAAATTTCCTACATTTTTTCCGGAGTACAGTGGAGGGAAAGAAAAATACTTATACATTTTTTCCAATACGGAAATACGGAAATAATGTGGTTAGGTTTGAATGGAATATTTGAATTTAATAAGACTTATGAACGCTGTACTTCGACGTGGAATGTTTTAAGATGTAGTTCACTATTTCACATTCATTGTTAATTACTTTAGTTAAATTTATGTGAAGTTAACGTAAGTCCATTTCGATGTAGGAAAACGATAATTTCGACATTTTCCTCGATTGTCATTATTGTTCAATACAGGAAAACAATAATTCAGTACTATTCCTCGATTGTAATTATTCTGCCATGTAGGTTAGGTTAATCTCAATAACGTTAAATACATATTCTTCTCATTACTGTCATCGAAAGCGAAAGGTAAAAAGATTTGTTTGGGTTTCATATAAACTAAACTGTAATAGCACATGGGGTTGGTGCAGAAATATATTTTAAAAATGTTTCTGTACGATAGAAATTGTTACCTTTTCTTTATGCCGACGAGTAGAAAATAAAGGAAACACCATGCCAAAGACAAATTCCATGGGCCTATGTGTTTCACTATACAACCCGAAAATAATTCTATGACTTGCCGCCCTTCCTCGGTCCACATGCGGCTAAGTACACTTTCCGGTTTGTTAGGTAAATTGCGTGGACGAAGCAATTCTCGAACCATTATTTCGCTCTCCCTCCTATTAATGGAAACCACCGACGGTACCTTCTCCTCGTCCCGATACATAAATCTCACTGCTTTTGCGATGCGATCGGCGGTTAGGGGGAACCCCATAAACTTTTCACAAAAATTTTTATGTGAATCATCCATGTCACCCTCCCTTGTTCCAGGTTTTTTTTTTTCCAATATTTTTCATTTTTTTCTTGACTTTCTCCCCTACAACCTATTTCCCACTCATTTCACCGTTAAATAATTTGTAAACCGAAAAAGAGGAAGTCCAAGTTAAAATTTATATTTGTAAAAAACGAAACCGAGCTACAATAATTTGCGTACCGAAATGACGGATGTTAGGTTAGGGTTGTTGATATTTTATCCATATTTAAAAATATCGGTATTTTGAACATATCATTATCGATAATATAGGCCGATATTTTTCGAGACGATATTATCGATATTCGATATTTTTTTTGCGATATCGGATTTCGAAAACCATACCGTGTGTCCCACGGTGGAGCTTAAAGGCTGACTATTGAAATAAATGCTAACAACTCATTCAGCCCTTCTGTTTCTCCGTCGGAAACCCTGTATATGTTAATTGATGAACCATAAGCAATTATTTATAAAATAAATGCACGTTTGCAATAAATACGCACGTAATTTACATACATTTTTGTAATAACAAGAGTGCGATATACGATATTTTTGAAAATATCGGAAAATATCGGTAGTATTGGAACATATCGATATCTATTTAGAACAATATCTATATATCGGAATATCGATATTTTATAAAAAAATATCAATACCGATATTCGATACCTTCATGAAATATCTATAATATCGATATTCGATATTTTGGAAAATATCAACTACCCTAATGTTGGTATATTTACTATTTCCTTTCATTGTCCTTCATTGTTCTGCACACCATGGCGCCATCTACAGTAACTTACGATACACAAGTTCATTAATACGGTTGGCAACGTTCGGATATGTATTCAAATAATGAGTAAAATTCCCTAGGCGACTTTTTTCGATCGCAATCAGTCGCAATCGATTAAATGTCATTTGCTCGATTTCGTGACTTTGTCAATATGATAATCAATTGTAGGAGGGCGACTTCGATACATTATTATAGCAGTAGCAATAATTATTTTTAAATATGCATTACACATATATTAATATACAGGGTGTTTCGGGAGACCGGCAACTACCGAAAACCATGGATTCCTTATAAAATTATAAGATGATTGTTCCTTTACCACTTTTTCGAAAACTCAAAATTGAAACAGTTATTGAAGTTTTAAATTTAAACAATGAATGCGGTTTTACAAGGAGTGGTTATGAAAACCACAAACCGAACTTTACCTACATTTTATTCAGATTTTTCTGAGTGAAAAAGTCCTTTGCCACTTTTCACAAAACATCAAATCAAAAAATATATTTTACTTACAAGTTTCGACTGATCAGATTTATCAGATTTCAAACTGGAATATATTTTTTGTTTTACAGTTGTGTGGAAAGTGGCAAAGGACTTTGTCACTCAGAAAAATCTGAAAAAAAATTTAAGTAAAGTTTTGTTTGTGGTTTTTATCCCCACTCCTCGAAAAAGCGCATTCATTGTTTTAATTTCAAACTTGAATAACTTTTTTAATTTTGTGTTTTGGAAAGGTGGTAAAGAAAACATCATCTTCGAATTTTATAAGGAATACATGGTTTTCGGTAGTTGCGGGTCTCCCGAAACACACTGTATATTGTACGCATTCGCTAAAATTACTTACCACAAATTCAAATGTTTCAAGAACCGTAATATAATTTTCTTTTCCACTTTCCAACTCAATGTTATGTAATAGTATGTATTTTTTTAAATATAAATTTTAAGTTTGTAGTGACGACATTACCGATGTATAAGTCGATATGTATCTTTTTACTTCACATTTGTACCATATTATATAACAGTTTTTAAGTGAAGTTAAGTTTGGTCAGGTTAACAATCATCGACAATTCTTGTGTTTTCTCCTACATTGCCCATAAGCATCAATCCGGGAAAATCACACTATCATCGTATTTTCCTACGCAGCACGATACCAACAGACTAGGAAAATAACCAAATTATTGTATTTCCGTGCAAAACACGAGTAGGACGATGAAGGAAAATACCGAAT
This sequence comes from Platygaster orseoliae, assembly GCA_030522825.1. Taxonomy (NCBI): domain Eukaryota; kingdom Metazoa; phylum Arthropoda; class Insecta; order Hymenoptera; family Platygastridae; genus Platygaster; species Platygaster orseoliae. Next base: position 14,497 of record JAPYZL010212135.1, on the reverse strand, counting down.
CATCGTATTTTCCAACGATGCACGATTTCAACAGTACAGGAAAAGTAAGAGATTATCGTATGTCTTACAAAACACGCATACGACAATGAATGTACATTATTGAAACTTTAACAGTCTGCGAAAAATTTCAGAAACTTCGTTTTTTCCGCCACAGCCTAATTACGACAATCCCGGAAAATCACACAATTATCGTATTTCGGTAGAAAGCACGATTCCAACAGTCTACGAAAATTACAAAATTGCTGTTTTCCTACATTGCACTGCATCGACGATATTGGAAAAGTATGAAAATACTGTTTTCCTACAGTGCACTGCGACGACGTCGTAGGAAAAGTATAATAACACTGTTTTCCCATACTGCACTGCAACGACGATATAGGGAAATTATAAAAATGTTGTTTTCCTACATTGCACTACAACGACGTCATAGCAAAAGTATCAAAATACTGTTTTCCTACATTGCAATTGAACAACAATATAAGAAAAGTATCAAAATACTTTTACTATTTAAATTTATTGCAGACTTTAAAAGTCTTCAATAAATTTCAGAAACTTCGTTTTTTCCGCCATAGCCTAATTACGACAATCCCGGAAAATCCCACAATTATCGTATTTCGGTAGAAAGCACGATTCCAACAGTCTACGAAAATAACGAAATTATTTTTTTCCCCTACACAACATGTGTAAGACGTTCAAGGAAAATGGCAAAATTATGTTTTTTTTTTGGTTAAAACCCTGTACTGTACACATGATGCGGTAAAGGAAAGAAATACCTGCCGTTCTTAGGTTGGGCTGCGCGAAGAGTTACTGTAAATGTTAAGTACAGTTAAAAGGTTGTTGCAAATAGTGAAATGAGGAGTTAATGAAATTGTCATCGAACCAATGTGCATGATTGTTTATTAATAGCCACATTCATTGATATAGTCGTTGTAAGACGATAATTACATTCAAATATTATACGTAGGTCACGTCGCGTGCATGAATGTTAATCATTTACAAATACGAGATGTAGCCACTCATTCCAATTCTTTTCGTTCCACACCGAGCTTCATAAGTTGTTCCTACAAGTTTTACGAACAATAATGTAATAGATAAATTGTCATTGAACAGTATTGTATTTCAAATACCAACGGATGTAAACGTTTCCATAGGAAATCCTCCCGTGGCCAACATCTCCGGGGGGAGACTGCAATTCACGAACATTTCATTACACCGTTGCATTGCACTGGACATGAAGCTACAATCAAAATACTTACTGTTGTGCAGTTCTCCAGGTGGACAAGGAAAGTAAACAATGCGAAATGTTTATGACAAATTGGACAAATTATTGAATTCAACTTTTGTAACATGTAAGCATTAATTTGTTCCAGCGAATCAAATACCTCGTCAGAGCCGAAGGGACAGACGTAAATCACATTAACGATTGTCGACAATGTAAGCAATATTCCCACTGATGAGCACGGAGTTACCTACTGTAAGATTGTACACAGACGTGAACGTTTTTTACAAAGGATTACATTGTCATCGTGAGTGACATTGATACTTCGGGCGTTTTCGTGAATTTTCGTGAACAATTACGTATCGTCTGTTTCTGTATCGTATCATACATCACAATATTGGTTGGTAGCACTTACAATGCTTCTCTTATGGAGACCTGTAGTGCTGCAATGTGATGGTTGGCGCATATGACACCGAGGTTCAAAATTTAACCCCCACTTCTGGCCCATTACCGATACAGTTGTAATGTAGATAAGTGCCGAACATCGCGGTTTTCATTCAACAGCCGATTTTAAATCGGGTTTCATTCTGTTGGTAAACTGTGTCGTTGTAGTAGATTATACATTTCGTATTGATTTTACAAAATAAAGACAACAACCATTTTACTAAGTAACGAAACAAACTAATTAACAGATAAATATCAGATTGTGGTAAACGAAAAATGTAAACTTTAATCTGTAATGTATATTACATGCTGTCCGTGATTCATTATCATATCGAAACAACGAAATGTATTGCAAATAAAACTGTTGGTACTGTACCACTGATCTGAATTATAACTGGATCGGTAGTTGGCTAGAAGTGGGTGTAAAATTTTGAACCTTGGTGCCATAAGCGCCAACCAATCACATTGCAGCATTACTACTGTCAAACGCGCGTATTTGTAATGCACGCACACAAGCGGGTGCAAGAGTGCAATGTATTTTTATATGCATGCGCGGCATCTGCCACGGCGCATAACCGCAATGGCCGGCCATCAAACCCGTCGTGAGACTAGGAGTGGGAGGACGGCATTGCCAATCCAGTTATAATTCACATCAGTGTTCTGTACCTACAACTTAACTCGATCAAGCGACATAAATCGATTAGTCAGCTGTTCGAGGTTCGACGGTTTGTTGTCATTCCCCGCGCAAACATTTTGCGATTTTCGGTTTTTGGGGAACGTTATTTCTTTTTCCACGATTTGTCACACCTTTGGTAATTGCTACAGTTTTTCAGACGACAGACTTACACATGAGTACAATGTCTCTAGAAGAAGGGAGTTCACTTATAGCGCAATTGGAAAAAAAGCTGGAGGAGGAGCGAAATGTGTCTAGGGTTTTTATATTTTGCAAATTACGTCTCCGACGTTCTGTGGTATCAGTTTATACTTGGATTTGAGCGAATAATTATTACAAGATTCGAAAATAATGCAAGTTCAGAAATAAATACATATTGCAATTTCCTTAACCTACATGTGCAGTGTGTTCCCCGCAGTTGTACAATTCCCGTGTTTTACACCGTTATACTTATGGCCCGAAAAGTAATGCATATAATATTTTGTGTAAATTATTTGTCATTACAGAATTTAAGGGAGGAATTGGAGGAATTACGCCAAAATAAAGGTACGATTGATGACAAATTAAAAAGCATGTACGAGATTGTACAGAAAATTAAAACGGAAGTTGTAAAAGCACATAAGATCGAAGAGGGGAGTATGATATTAGATAATCAAGGCGATACGAAAGCAATAGAAGCTTGGTGAGTGTGAATCGATTTTTTTTTAAATTTTTAATTGATAATCTTCTTAAAAGGATATCTTTCTCGTTAAGTTTGAATTTGATATACAATTCATTTTGAACTTATAAAAGAATAGAAAGAAGAATTGTTTACTTAAACTGAAACAAAGGTAAAAAAAAGTTATATACATTTGGTAACGTTGAATTTTCAAGGACGGCAGCAAATGAAACAGTGGTTCAACCCAAGAAAAAGAGAAGGCGTCAGCTGAACTACAACACTGAATATGTGGATCTTGGGTCCCCAGTAAGAGTAAGACAATTGAGTACGACTTTCTTTAATTATTAACATTCTTTTATTAACTCTTATTTATGAAATCTACTATTACTACACATTTGTAATATTATGACTATTTCAATTTCTCCTTAGTTTCCACAATTTCGCAAGTGTAACTGTTGAAATTATTATTTTGTAAGGAGGTTTTTCAATTTTTTAAATTATTCACATCGATTAATGCCAAACTTTCTAATCGTAGATTTTGTTTCATTTTCAGGGTAGTGATATAGCAAAGATAAGGTCGACATCAGTTCCGAAAAGACGCAAATAAATGTATTCCATGCACGTTGTGTATGGTAAATGGTAATTACAAAATTTCGTCATACACTGCAGTGCAGACAGATGTATTACATAGCAAATAAAACAATTGTGGAAAAGTGATACCTATTGTTCGATGTATCGTAACCCCCTTTTTGCGTTTCCTCCATAACGTACAATTTTGTTAACATGGCTACAATCGTATTGTGGATATTAATTAGGAAATGTAGGGGTTTGATGATAATACAAGGTAGTGCAAGAAAATTGTTTTGCGGATTCCTTGATTGCAATGAAGACGCTTTTATGGAAAATACTTTAAGATTTAGGTTTTCAACATTGTCATAATGATACAATGTAAGATGGTAAAATATATATATATGTGGTGGTGGTGACAAATATACTTGGAACAATATTTTCCTTAAACGTTTAAATGCAATGTAGTAAAAAAGTATTTTCATACTTTTCCTATTTTGTCGTTGAAATGCAATGTATGAAAACAGTATTTTCATACTTTTCCTATATCGTCGTTGTAGTGCAATGTAGGAAAACATTATTTTTATACTTTTGCTATGACGTCGTTACAGTGCAATGTAGGGAAACAGCAATTTTGTAATTTTCCTATATCGTCGATGCAGTGCAGTATTAATTACATATCTGATAAATATGTCCATATTAATCTCGTGGCTTTAGATTAGTAGAGTATTACATTGCACTTACTTCAGGTAAATTAAGTTAAGTCAAGTTCACAATGATTCAAAATTCTCGTGCTATCCCACGTTGCTGGTTTACTACTATTCAGGGTAATTACGAAATTATTTTATTGCCCTTTATTACACGAGTACAACAATTAATGAAAATCGCGAAAGTTCCAACATGTCCGGAGTAATTGAATCATTATTGTCTTTTCCCAAATTGCAAAATTGCAGTGATACAGGATAATAACGAAATTATCGTATTAACCTTCAAAGCACGATTGTAACGGTACGGGAAAATTTCGAAATTACTTCACTTCCCTACAAAGCACGATTCCAAAAGTCTAGGAAAATAACCGAATTATCTTACTTCCCGACATAACACGAGTACGACAAAGAAGACAAAGTATAAAATTATATTTTTGATGTCGTTTATTGAACAACGATGAAGGAAAATCTTCGAATTGTGATAAAACCTGGATTGCATAGTCATGCCTACAATGAAAATCATGAAACATTAAATTCCGTTGTAATATTGGGTTTCCATTTTACTACCATTATGTTCATGTACGAATAATGAAATACTTCAATAGTAACTACATTTGCTGCATAATACGACAAAGATGAACAAAGGAAAATAACAAATAATTAACGCGCTGAAGCGAGGTTAATGTAATTTAATTTTATTTCTATTTTTACATTACATTTATTCCACAGTTTATTCCTTACGCTTATGTCTACTTCTTAACCTGCTCGCAGTAAGACCTTTTTGTGGCACAAATACTGTTTTACCCAATGAAATTTACAACCCATCTCATGTCTTTTGGGCCGAGTCCGGTTCTGAGTCAGAAGACTGTAAGAAATGAAAGTGATTTACAAATAGAACCCATTGCAAGTATTTAAATCACTCACCGATGAAAACAGTAAACTGCTCGACTCGTACAATCGTGGACAAACGGGCAGTTCCTGTAACACATGTATACTATATTCATTTACATGACTTCAAATACTATACAAAACGCTATGTACACACTGGTTCATATTTACAATTCGGCAGGTGCAGCAAAAAATTAACAATGGTGAAACTTCCCCTGCATAGTGGACATTTCACGCAAGGCAATTCCGCCGCTATGTGTGCCTTTAGCTCGTGTTCTTGGTAAAACACACCCCCACATCCCAACGGACAAAGCACCTCCATGTTTTATCTAGATGCTTCACAGGCAATAAGAGAAAAATTACACGGGTTGTTGTTTAACCAATTTAAACAACTGTTACTTAACGACACTGTTTACTACGTCAGATACAATCGCACGTTACTTGTGTGTTGTTGATGTTCAACCTTAGACCATATAGTACATGGACCGCTCGTCTGGTACCGAAAAAACGTACCAGACATATGGGACAAGTTTTTATGTCCTAGCCTATAGCAGCAATACAATTTTGTGTGCAGCAGTTGGCAGCACTGCAGCAACAGCGCACGAGCTTATACGGCTTGGACATAACCACTTGTCATATATGTTCTGTACGATTTTCAGCATACAACAAGATAGGCGACGAGCGGTCCATGTACTATATGGTCTAAGTGTTCAACGCATATAGCGATATGTAGATAAATTGTTAAATATCCATTTGCATTTTATATATATATAACTCACAGTCGATGTACGCGGTCCAGGAATATGTGCGTTTTCAGTATTACAATATGTGTAATGAATATTATACATCGTAAATTTATTAATTACATTAAATACATATTACATAATTAATATTTATATTGTAATTGCCTTGTGTAATATATAATGTAAAATTATATTAAGAATGTAATTTTAGAAATATTATATTATAAATGTAATAATTATATATATATTTATTTCATCGGACTTATTAGTAGGTGGGAAACAGGTGGGTAGTGTTGTGTATTGGTTTTCGACATCTTCTTTCTGTGCCTAAGATACGGAAAATGCTACAACGGCTCTCTATGAGCCATCGGTCAAAAACCCTGTTTGTAAATCAAATTGTAATATTCAATACGAAAAACAATTAGTTTGTGAAATTGATTTTTGTTCATAAATAGTTACAATCGTCAGTTCTCATCAAGTTCTACACATTACGGAAAAAAGTGTATGGAAAATTTTGAATTACCCGCGCTGGCAGTTAGTGCGAAGTAACTAGAGACCCTTAAAGAGAGACTGGTCAAAAAGGGGCTGTAAGCTATTGGTCGGATGGCGCCAATCACAAGCTCCCGAGAAAATTGCGGAACCAATGTGAGTGTGTGAATGCACGAATGTGAGAATGCATGTTACAGTTACGCATACACGCTTACTGCCCACACTTATAAGTGTGTACTTGAGTCCGCCATTTTCTCGGACTAGTGACCAGTCACTCTTTAAGGGTCTCTAGAAGGAACGTGATTGCAGCGCTTCTATGTGAAGGAAGCGCCGTGTGAGGTGAATGACATTGGCAATCGCGCTTAAGGGTATCTATCGTCCTGACAAACTGAAATGTTACAAAGCTCGCGCGTCAGAAAAGGAAGCATACGAAAAGGAGTTTTTATGTGAGTATTGAAAGTTATGAAATTAAACAAAGCTAGGAATACATATCTATCAATTTTTTGTGCAAGAAGCCATCTGAGCACTGTACGAAAATGAAAATGAAATTTGGCTAAGCGGGATGTGATTAGAATTAAAGTAACGTAAAAGATAAGATGTTCATTTTTATGGTGTTTCCAATAAATGCTTGTCCATGATTTTTTTGTTGTACGTAACTTCGTTCTCGATAACAATACTTCATTATTAATTCGGATATAAACAATTCGCTGCAGATGTCACGGGGAGCAGAGCAAAACATTGAGACGAACTATTGCGGGGAAACCGACTTCGATAAGGAAACAACAAACAGCGATGGATTTCGGGGACGATTGGGAAACCGATCCCCTAGAAGAGTTGAATGATCTACCGATTCTGACACCATCGACCACGTTAATTAGTGAGTAACACGTTAATTAATGAGTATTTGGAAGAAATAGGATGTTTCACAGCTTTGTGAATCGTCATACGGGGTGTACATAGGAGAATGTAATGAAATTCATTTTCCTACATTGTTATCGGTCCCTTTTTCAACGATACGATAGTGAATACAATTTTCCTCCATATTTTTTCCATACGTATGCACAAAAATGGTATGGAAGACTTTTACAGCAATTTTGTAATTTTCCTATATCGTCGTTGAAGTGGAATGTAAGAAAACATCAATTTTATAATTTTCCTATATCGTCGTTGTAGTGCAATGTAGGAAAACAGTATTTTTATACTTCTCCTATATCGTCGTTGAAATGCAATGTAGGAAAACATCAATTTTGTAATTTTCCTATATCGTCTATGCAGTGCAGTGTAGGTAATACAATTTTCCTCCATACTCATTTCCATAAGTATGCAGCAAAATGGTATGGAAGAGTTTTACGTTTATTGTTGTTCTTCGCGTATGCAGGAAAATACGATGGAAGAATTTCTCCTGCATCGTTGTTCATCGCGTACGCTGGAAAATGTGAAACAGATTATTTTCCGAATGGTTTTCCGTGACGTATGCAAAAAAACGAGTGTGAATACGATTTCATCCATCGTTCTTCGACGACTGTGCATGGGAAGCAATTTTTCTGCATCGTTATTTATCTCGTATGCAGGACAATTTCATACTTTCTTCTTCCTGCATCGTTGTAAATCGCGAATGAAATAAAATATTGAAGGATACTATTTTCCTCGATCTTTCTTTGTTGCGTATGTAGGGAAATGCGGAATGATACAATTTCACGGCATCGACTTTTGGTAAACATGTGCAGGAAAACGAAAAAGACATTAACTGTTTACGTGTTACACGAAATGAGTAATTTCAATTAACTTCATATTTCGCATTGCAGGAGACAGAAAAAGAAAAATCGAAGAAATTGCGTCACCAGGAAAAATCGTTATTTCCAAAGAAGTGTGCGAATCGACAGTGGAACGGATACCTCGATCCTACGCCGAAGATTACGACACATTCACGAGCATCGTATGGGTCATCAGCCGCACAGCGTCGAATAACTATTTTGATGGACTAGACATTGCCATATCTTTCGCGAGGAAATCCAGGCAATACGAGAGTACGCAAGAAACATTGCGGCATATTACCGCACATTACGACAACCCACGAGGAACCGACACGTTTGACCTGCTACAACTGTATGCCGGAATGAAACATCATTACACTCCGAAAATGGTAATAGGAGATAACAGGGTATTGAAAGAAGATTTACAACAGCTCGGCCAAGAAGTCAGTTGCGTCACCCGAGTTATACCAGAAAGGAAAACGACAGTAATAGAATGTCGCAAGGACGAATCGCAAGATAGATTGAGTTTTGACGTAAACCACAAGGATTTACAGGTTTCTAGGGACATGGAAGATATCGGTTACATCGTGAAAACGCTCGATATAGGTAATCTTGGGTACCTTTCAGACACATTCAATTGTCCGTGCAAGGTTACTCTTCAAAAAAACGTGTACACCGTCAAGGCTAGCAACACGGATGGCGTACTACAGATCACTGATCCGTGGAATGGAAACAAACGCTTTATTTCGACAAACAAAAATGGCTCCACCGCAGAATGGAAGTTGGCTGATAAAAAAACCTCGAGGCTCATGTACCAAATTCGACAATCTATCGATGGCCACTTCGGAAGGAGGTACGGAATAACATTTAATTTCGGTGTGGTGAATGTTTACAACATCAACTTCGATGACAGCAAAGTCCGCCCTGACCTATTGCTAATATTAGAATTACTTGAAGCGAGACCGGAATTAAGAAATATATATAGAAGATGCGCAGGAGTGGACTACAGTTGCAACAGAACATCCGGGATCTGGAGTGAAATTGGAGAATATCGTATGAGACTGGAACTGGCGATACTTGTACAAGAAACGCTCACGCTCAACGACGACGAGAAGAGGTCGATCCAAAATGGGAACAAAATCGACAGATTACTGAAGTGGTTCCGGGGAGAAATTGAAGATGTTAGTTTCTACCGTAGACTGGACGATGATCTCGACTTATTCGCATTTGATGGCAGAATGTGTTACAATGCGAAAACCGATTACAGTGCCCGAATGTCGTGGAAAGATTATGTGAGCTGCACTTGCGGATGGACGTATAACGCCGAAATTGCTATGGGTCATCGAAATGAATTGCTTGAATTCCTCCAAAAAATATTCCCTCGAGAAGAGGTTCGTGAATACGTGCTGAATTTCGTCGGACGTTTGCTGAGCGGGAGGAGATCTGAAAAAGAATTCCTGATTTTCACGGACGCACTCGGAGGCTACAACGGTAAATCGACATTCATACTTTTGCTAAAGTGTTTTTTCGGCAATTTCTGTACATTCCAAAAGAATGCCCTGTGCATGTCGAAACACAAATCGTCGGATGTTAACAGTCACTCCGCCGGACTTAACAATCTGAAGGGGATACGTCTTATCGTCGGGGAAGAAATGGCACCAACAGACACGCTCAACATCGGGACCATGAAATATTGGACGGGAGGAGAGGGGACAGCCATAGAGGGACGAAAGTTGGGTTCAAACGAGACATTCGCGTTTACACTCCAGGCGGGGATTATTATTGTCTTCAACGAAAACTCATCACCAGAAATACCAACAGAAGAAGAGGCGTTCGTGGAACGAATGACTATCGTACGATTTGAATCGAAATTCGTTTAAAACCAAGAGGACGAACGACAGGATGAAAACATATATGTTATAGATAGTGAAGTGAAGAGTAAGCTGCCACTCTGGAAACATTCACTTTTTGACCTCATCAGACGACCCCGTGTTCATAATTCATTACCGGCAATACTTCAGGACTGGAAAGAAACTTTTTTGATGAAACAGAATCCGATTTACGCTTGGTTGGAGGAAAATTTGGAAAAACATTACTCTGAAAATTCACACCTCTCCGCTGGTCAATTGAAGACGAAGATGGTAGAAACAGGATTCAAGAAGAAAATACAGTTCTCGATGCTAGTAGACGCCGCCAAGAAATGGGCCATCAGCAACGACCTTGCCTTTCACAACCGATATACTAAAAGAGGTGAAGGTGAACGTGTCGATAAAAATAACTGTATTGTGGGCTGCCGATTCAGAGCAAACTAATGGGTACCGTTCGGATTGTGACTTCTCGTCCGTCTCGTAAGGTCAGATTTCAGAAAACCATCTCTCAGTAAATATTACACTTATGTAGTATAACGAACTAACTACCCCCCTATATATCACAAACATAATCTCTGGTTTGCAATGCTTCGGTTTCATGTATTTAAATAAATTAGAATAATGTTTTCATTTACACTTTGCACTATCACAACTTCTGCGCGTTGAGAGGTTTGTCGTGTGTATATATTGTAATTTCATTGCCTTCGGAATTATTTAGCGGTTGGAAATGTTAACACGATTTTATAATTATGCTCAATTGTAGTATTCGTACAACATAGGTAATATAGTATAGTTAAATTTTCCTCTCTCGTTACTCCAATGCAACGTAGTGAATTGGTACGTGTCACCTCCGCCTGGTGTACCCGCGACATGATTAGAAAGATGTATGTATACATGAAATGTAATAAAATTGGTACATTAGAACTGTAAACGCAAGCAACTGTATTTTTTGTTTATTTATTATTGGCCCGCAAACGATTCCACGGGAATATGAGATTATGACATTGGAATATATAAAAATAATTCAAAAAATGAAAATTTGTCGACTTCTACGAGTCACTGTGGTTAACCGAAACCCAACGGTTACCAAATTATTTCAACGGTTTCGAGTAAGTACAGTAAATAAAAATGAACACTTCTTTTCCACATTTTCCACCAATGCTGCGTTACTTCAGTCGAGGAGAATAGTAGAAATATATATCCCCTGCAGGTACACATTTTCCGCTAACGATGTAGTACTACAAACTTATAACATCGTTAACATGCACGCCGTCTTCTATTACTGGTATATTAAAATGTATGAAAAATAACCTGTCTCACCTGCAATGCAGGTAACTAATTAAGAAACCAAGCGTTTCCCACCCTTACCGTAGTACTGCTGTCGAGGGAAATGTTTTGGTCATACATTTTCCTGTACTACTGTGATGATAAAATACCGAAAAAACTGCAATGTATACATCGTTCTTCCAGGAATTATTATCCTCGTTCACATTCATATTACAGTCGAGAACAATCTTGCAATTACACATTTTCATATAAACTAGGTATGATAAGATGAAGATAAATCCTCAAAATACTAAAATTAACTTAACCTACATCGATGAAATATACAAAAATTTGATGCATAAATACTTACCTTGAAAGATCGAGAAGGACAGAATAAATGTATTTCCCTAAATTGTATTTTTAAGACAAGCGATGAAAACTGAATAATAAACGTTAATTCCAACATTGTCTTTTTATGCAATTCAAGGTAAAGTGCACAAAAAATGAATTTGCCTATATTATATTTTTATCTCTGTGAAATAAAAGTACAAAATTGTATGAAATTCATGCATTGTAGCTTTGTTACACTCGAAGGCGAGTACAAAATTATTGTATTTTCCGCCACTGCATCACTGTTGCAATCATGGAAAAGTACGTAGTAAACGTATTTTGCGACATTGTTTTTTTATGACAATCAAGGTAAGGGAAAAAAATTGTCTATTCCCATAATGTCTTTCTATAACAATGAAGGATAATGGTAAAATTATCGTATTTCTTCGAACGTTACAAGGACGGTTCGGAAAAGATGAAGCCTTCTGACTCCTTCCTGTATTGACTCGGAAGTACCATAAGGGACAGGTATAAGCCTTACTTTTGTTGCGTTTTCCTGCAAAGAACTATGTTGGAGGACAACGTATACTTCATTGTTAGTAAATCATCTTTGACATATGTGAAATGAAATTAATTAAGTCCTGAACCCACCGAAGCGACCGAGGTTATAATCGCAATACTCCATATTTTATCATCCAGTTGAATAGTGGAGCATAAGGTCTTCGCATGTGTTCTCCGTTGGCCTCATTTCGTACGTTTAATACGGTACTGTTCGCTCCCATCACTCGCGCCAGTCCCACCACCCCCGCCACTCTCGCCATTCCCGGCGCTCCCGCCAATTCCGCCAGGGCTGCCACTACCGCCACCTCCGCCACTCCCGCCACTCCCGCCACCTCCGCCACCTCCGCCACTCGCGCCACTACCGCCACTCCCGCCACCTCCGCCGGCGGGAGTGCGGGAGTGGCGGGACCTTTCCACGTTACACCTGCTCGTACGCTCTTCTTGCCTGGCGGAAGTGCGGGAGTGGCGGGACCTTTTCACCGTACCTCAGGTTGTATACTTTTTTTGCCTGTGTACAACAATGACGATACGGGATACGTATGAAAAATAATATTTTCCTGCATTGCATTTCAACGACGACATAGGAAAAATATGAAATTACTGTTTCCCTACATTGCACTACAACGACAATATAAGCAAATTCCACAGTGGCTGTCTTCCTACATTGCGCTTTACCTCTGCTTGTATACTTTTTTTTCGTGGCGGGAGTGCGGAAGTGGCTGGACCTTTCCACCTTAGCTGCGTTTGACTTTATTTTTTATTTACCGCGTATTATTTACCACGTAATCAACGTCATTTATCTTTTAACTGTTGGGGATATTACAACATAACAATTAGTATGTGTATATATATATATATATATATATATATATATAGATAGATATATATAGATATATATATATAAATATACGTATATGTTTACATTAATATATGTATATATATATATATGTATATGTAAATACAATAATCATGTTTTAATCTCCTCGGCAGTAAAAAGATAACAAACGTGGATTAGGTGATACAAAATACGTGATAAATAAAAAATTAGCACCAACGAAGCTAAGGTGGAAAGGTCCCGCCCCTCCCGCACTCCCGCCGGCGGGACTGGCGAGACTGGCGAGACTGGCGAGACTGGCGGGAGTGGCGGAGGTGGAGGGAGTTAAGTTACATTTACGCACTCTCTGAGGTAAGATGGAAATGTCCCGAAACTCCCGCGCTCCCGCCAGACCAAAAAAGCGACGAGCGGAGTTACGGTGGAAAGGTTCCGCCACTCCCGCACTCCCGCCAGCCACAAAATAGGCGATAAGCGGATGTACGGTGGATAGGTTCCGCCACTTCCGCACGTCCGCCAGACAAATAAAAAGCGAAAATTTTATCACTTGGTGTATACGGTAGGAAGCACGTATACTTGGATGCGAAATCACTTTCCGTTTGTGAAGTTCCATTCGAGCATTTCTTTCTCGCAAGCTCAGTATCCGTATGGTGTGCAGTATATATAAAAAATTCAAGTATTTCTCTCTTGCAAGCACACATTTCATGTGGTACGTAATATATATAAAAGTTCCGAACACTAACTATTAGCGGCGACCCCGCGTCTTACTGACCGCTATACCACTGAACAGTATTTATCTTGACTTCATCAGCTTTTTCTGGCAGACCTTGCATTGTTTATGGCTTTTCATCAGACAAACAAACTTTATCTATCATTTGTAACGTTTTTAAGAATCCTTTAATCCACATCCTTCTCCTATCCTCGCTCCTCCCTTTTTAGATGAAGAATGAAAAATTTTTGTTGCTATAGCGTATAAAAAATGATCCCAGAGTTTTTCTATAGTCTAAAACAGTGTTGTTTGTATTTCCGTTTTCTTCTATAAGTTCTCCTATGTACTTTTTATTATCTATGCAGAGGTTTTTGATATACAATGAAGTAAAACTTGTAATATTACTGTTTTCCACAATTACTGTGACAAAACCCTTATTGGAAAAATTCATTACATACTATTATCGAGCACAAGTGTAACAATACTTTATAAGAAAATATAATTTTATACGGTTTTCCTGTACAGAGTGAATGGAACAATGCAGGAAACGAGTTCGCAGTACCTGTACGTTTTCTTAGATTTATAATAATGTATATAATGTATATAATGTATATACATTATATATATATATATATATATATATATATATAATGTATATAATTTATATAATTATATAATAGGTTCTTAGAAGAAACCTATTTACGTTGCTTACTATTGGTTAATTCGAATGGGCGTTTGCGTATTCTTGCTCCGGTTTATATATGTCTCTCTCTCTGACATCTTTTTTTC
>JAPYZL010212123.1:0-15225 GCA_030522825.1 Platygaster orseoliae | reverse complement strand
TCCCAGGGTTTTTGTTGATATTTCCCGCTGATTTCCGAGTACCCCAAAAAGGGGCTTTTGTTCCCGCATTCCATAGAAATGAAGTGGCCTTTTTTACGAATGCATGGGAAAAAAAAATTATTCACAAATTCGTAAGTTTTCAAATGAATTTATGAGAACATCGAGTGAAAATTTTGAAATTTTCTCAATTTGCCAAAATGAAGAAAAGAATATAAAAATTACTTATATAACAAATTTAAAAAATTGCCAAAATGAAGAAAAGAATATAAAAATTACTTATATAACAAATTTAAAAAATTTTGATAATCATAGGTTTTAAGTTAGAAAATGGAAACCTAAAAAATTCGTTGCGCCGAACTGAAGAAATGAAGTTATAAAAGTTTTGTTCGTGAATCTATCGAATCATTGATTCGAGAAGAAAAAGAACGTGAATTTGAAAACTTTGAACTTCAATTCAAGAGGAAAAAAATGCACAGAAAGAAATTTCCGATCAATTTTACTGTGCAGTATGTAATGTCTTTATTTCGGGCATTAAATATATCTCGTGTGATAAAAAACTTTTAAAATTAATATGAATTTTTTCTATACACTAAACAAAAAAAATAATGAATTTAACCATGCAGCTTGTAAAACTTGAATGTTGAATTTTAATGCGTTTTTGAGTTCAAGTCTGTGAAAATGTAGTTTAGAATGAAAACTTTCAATCTTGATTCCCAATACACACAAATTTTGAACAATTTTTTTCTTATGCGTTATTATAGAGTTCCGCCATTTAAATCTTCTACTTAGAATCTTTCATTATTGAATTTTCTGCATTATTTTATTATTATAGGGATCTTGCAATAGTTTTATTAACAAATAATAGAGATGTTGGCAGAAAAAACTTTCGAGACCTTATTCACCAAATATTAAATACTTGTATAAATATTTAATTGCTTAATATTGAAGTATTGCAATAATTTGCTGTCAAACTATTTTGCATTAGTTTTTTTAAAAAATAACAGAGGCGTAGACATACAAAATTTTCAAGAACAGTTTTTCGAAAAATATATTTCCTTCGAGATTTTACTGTTTTTTATCTTTGACGATCTGGTTACAAGAATGAAAATTTGAAATTCTCCAAATTTCGGGATTTTAAATTACATAACTTTTATTTTATTTACTTTTTCATTTTCGTAATTTTCAAAACACGAATGTTTACATTTTTTTTTCTCACACTCATAACTGAGTTCTGATCATTTTTCTGAAATTTAATATTGTAGTAATCAGTCCTAAAAAATTTTCATATTTTTATAGATTTTTGAGAAAATTATAACCACATGGATTTTCTTGAATCCACAGATTTCTTAAATTTTCATAGTATTTATCTGCCCATACAAATGTAGGTCCATTTGGTGAACCAAAGTTTAATTTTGTCTCAGTGTTATTAACCTTGACTCGGAATTAAAACGTGAAAAAACTAGAAAAAAAACTTCTTGATTACACAAATTGATTGCCATTTTATTGAGTACTGGAAGTTCAATTGAAAGACTTTTTTTGATGAGCCCAGGATGAAAGAAAAGAGCACGCGCCTTTCCCAGTTCCGATAATTAGGGAAACTCTAATGCACGAGAGCCCATAGCTTTCGTTCGGAGGGATTGACAAAAGGCTAAGTTGGCAGGTTAATTATAAATGTTAATTAGTTCGCGATCGATTTGGCGAGTGAATCGCAGCCTGTCTCGAATAATAGACACCAAAATAGAAGCATCGGCTGTGACCGCGGGATAACGTGAGCATTCAGTGAACGCGGCGTCTCTGATAGAGTCGATGCTGACGTATGATTTACAGTGGTCCTACACGCTAGAATTTCCTCCGTTTCCCCGTTGACGACATCACAGAAAAGTGAAATTTCCCTCCAACTGCAAAAATCAGAATTTGGATGTTTAACTTGTTGAGTGGGATCATGGAAAAATAGGTAGCCCAGGTTTGAATCTTTATGTTGAAAGATAAGGGTTCAAAAGTTGCATTTATACGGTAAAAAAGTGTTGATTTCGATTTTCGTCAATTTATGCGAATTTTTTAGTTTGATAATGTGAATTTTTCTTAATTTCTGTTGCCATTTGAGAAAAAAATATGATATAATTAAGCATCGATTTTCGGGTAATTTTCAAATTTGAAAATATGGTTTTTACCAGGATTTCAATAACATATTATAATTTTTATTAATATATAGGTAATACAATGTTGTGTTTGTTTATATTTGCCGCAAAAACATATGGAATATAGCACAGAATCCCGACAATGCCGAAGATTTCGAGAAATGACAAGAGAACAAAACAGTTTAATTATTTTATTTGGAAACATATGAATATCTTAAAACCATGAAAAAATATACATGGCATTGCGATTCAAATTTTTACGTTCAGCATTAAGAGATAACTTTGTCAACAAATAAATTATCTTTGCCATTGTAAATTGTGTACAGTTCGCTTTAGAAGTAATTAATCAAGAAACAATTATGATCACCAAATGTTTAGATAGACTGTAAATATTATACTACAATTATATTCAACCAAGAGTTTGTTTTTCTGATTTTCGATCATTTTCAAGTATATATATATATTTTTTATGATTTTTTATAATTTTAGGAATTTCTTTCAATTTTTGAAACTTCTGGTCGTAAGCTTTGAACAAAACCATCTGATACATTGAATGGTGTTTTTGCATCGATCTAAATTCATCATAAGTAAAACTAGTAGCACTCGCCTAAAATTTCTAGAAATTATTTTCATTGTCTTCTTAATGTAATTTAATATTGCATTGCATCAATATTTTACGTAAAATCAAAAATAACGAGCCATGAACACCTCACAATTTTTTGAACTGTTAAAATTTATTCAAAAATTTTAAAACATTCGAACGATAAGAATAGTCAAAACTGTAAAATAACAGCCGAAGTTGCCAAAACTGAAAGAAAATAATTGAAGTTCACGAATGTGGATTATTTATAATAATAATGCGTATATAAGAACACTCATACATGATAATATCAAAATTATTATAAAAAATGTCAGATGACAGCGAAAAACAACTTCACAATAGTAAAAAATTCAATTCGAAAATAAACTAGACTTTTCACCGAAAGTCTTCAGACACATCAAAATACAGAGATAAAATATCCAGTCTTTCTCGCACCTAAATTTTAAGAAAAAAAAATGTCGCACAAGAGTATTTTCAACTTTTATAAACTCTTAGATATTCGGCGAAATATAGATTTTAGTAATTCAAATATCGAAACATAGCTTTGAGTTTATTTTGAAAATTTGCGCAAACTGTTGACAAAAACGTGAGACTTCCTTAATGAGCTGAGGAAACTAGTATAGTTTGAGAGCCAAAAATGTCACTAAGATTTATTACTTCATTCGCACTAAAATCGAAGTTCAAGTTTTCGGTCAAATACTTTTGGAATAGCTTTGCCATAAATTTTCCAAAATCGTTGACCAGTGGCGTAGTAAGAAAAATAAAGACATTAGAGTTTTCATTTCTAAGTATCAAAGTATTTCAAATAAGACCGAAATTTTCTTCGAAAACATACATTTTTTAGGACACTCAAAATTTGGGGAGAGGGGGAGGTTTCACCCCCCCCCCCGGAGCTACGCCACTGTTTTTTTAGTAATTGGTTGTGACAGAATGTGCATTTTAGTTATAGTTGTAAGAAATTTTAGTTTAATTTTAATAAAATCGTATTTGCAATTGATTTCCGTTTATTTAATTTTCCAATTTCAAGAAATCTATAGTAATGAATTTATACATTAATTATATCCGCGATTTAACATTGAATGGACGCAAGCAAAAATCACTTGAAGATTCCCAGTCTTTTTTGGATTCCCAAATTTTTCGGGATTTCAAAACCTTTTGAGATTCCCGAACTTTTCGGGATCCCGTCCCGAACGAATAAAATTCTCTATCCCGCACACCCCTAAAAATTGTACATGAATAACAAGTAGCGATTATTATTTTCATCAGATCGGAAAAAGAAGAAGAAATCCCACCGATACCAACCTCGGAGCCGCCAGAGTCTCCGACAGAGGCCCAACTGGGCAACCAACTTCAGGCGATCAAGGCCCGGCCCCTGAACCTGAAAAAGGCCCTCCTCCTGGAGCAACCCAAGCTACGCTTCTCCAAGTCCAACGTCCACGTGAGTATTAACCGCAGGATTGAGATGCCTCCAGCGTTCCTGTTCCCGGAAACCGAAATACCCGCGGATCTTATGCAAAGCGAGCAACATCAGCAACCACAACAGCAACCCCAAATAGTCGAAATCGCCGAGAACAATTGCAAAAAATCGCTCCTCGTCGAAGATCCTCGCGGCAACAACGAGAAACTCGAGGATTCCGACATCGTCGACGCCCTGAACATCATCAACATCGAGGACAAACAGCAGAAGAACAACAAAGTCGACGCCGAGAGGAAAGTGGAGATCGTGGAAATCGACGGAGTCAAGGCGGAAAGCATCGTTCGCAGGAAGAAGGGAAACTTGAAGTCCACGACGGGGAAAGCGAATCTGTCCAGGCGGGTCTCGTTCGACCCCCTGGCGCTGCTGCTGGATGCCAGCCTGGAGGGTGAGCTCGAGCTCGTGAAGAAGACCGCGAAGGAAGTGGCGAACCCGAGTTCGGCGAACGACGAGGGCATCACCGCACTTCACAACGCGATTTGCGCGGGCCACCTCGAGATCGTCAAGTTCCTCGTGGAGTTCGGCTGCGATGTCAACGCCCAGGACAGCGATGGATGGTGAGTGCAAGGGCTACTCCTCCTTGCAGACATTTTTACGTATAGTTTACATGCTAAGTGGATGTAAACTTTACTTAAACTGTTTACCTGATATTTACAATAGGTTTACGTAAACATGTCTACAAGGGAGTGAAAATCCAGGGGCTAGTAGTAAACGTATAAAATTTCCTATTTCCTTTTTAACAAACTATTAATAATTAATTGATTCTGCCATATTCAAACTGTTCATTTGTAATGTTTTTAGGACACCTCTACACTGCGCGGCGAGTTGCAACAATTTGTCGATGGTGAGATTTTTAGTCGAGCACGGAGCGTGCATATTCGCGACGACGCTGTCAGATCATGAGACGGCGGCGGAAAAATGCGAGGAAGACGAGGAAGGGTTCGATGGATGCTCAGAATATTTATACAGTGAGTACAATGGCATCAAACATTAACCAAAATTTACATCTATCGAGAATGTAGCAGATGCAGAATAGTACATTGTGCGCCTCTCGGAGATATTTTGTCGGCCTAGAACATATATTTAATACATATATGGCCTAGGGCGTTTGCAAGACGAGGAAATCGTGTCCGAGATGGCAAAAATACCTTCGAGAAGTGCACGCGATATTTTACATGCCTAATAACGCCACCCTTTTTCCGTCCCCGGCCCGAAAAATTGGTTTTTCGGGCCTAGGAAGGAAAAGTGACGTCATGAGATATACTTGGAGATTAGAATCGAATAAACTATGGTATTGCGAGTTTATTCCAAAAAGACATTGTCAAAACTCACAATAATATACTATTATGTGGTTGATTTTTTTCCAGGCGTACAAGAAAAATTGGGCATTATGAACAACGGTCAAGTTTACGCGGTTTTTGATTACGAGGCACAGCACAACGACGAATTGTCGCTGAAAAATGGTGATTCCTTGGTGATTTTACGGAAAGGAGACGATAACGAAAGAGAATGGTGGTGGAGTAAACTGGGTCACAGGGAAGGATACATACCGAGAAACCTACTGGGAGTAAGTCCAATGGCGAAAAACGATTTAACTTATAAAACTTTTTTCATTTTAAACATACATTTTAAACATAAACATATATTTCAAAAAATCTTCAGAAAGGTGCTTTTTCTCGAATCCATGAACTTCTTTATACAAACATAATTCAATTTATCATAGAAATTAAAAATAAATCATCATATGTTTCATATCGAATTTTCCAGTACTGTTTCAAATGTACAAATGATTAAAAATATTGTTATGATTCGAGAATACCTTCTATTTATCTGTACATTTTTCCAAACTACAAATCTTATCAGAATCATTTTTTACAGTTTTAAAATTAGTCCTAAAAAATAAATATTCTCACATATATTATTGAATTTCGAAAAAAAATTCTATTAAGGAATTTGTACAGAAAACGACATTTTTAAAGAGCTTATAATTTCAGAGTAAATATCAGCAAATATTACACTAAATATTATTAGTAAAAACTACTAATATATTATAGGAATATTAGTTGTATATTCCACTTATTCATCCAGCAGAATATAGAATATTAGTAATACACTAATTTTAGTTAATAT
The DNA here is from genome assembly GCA_030522825.1 of Platygaster orseoliae. Classification (NCBI taxonomy): domain Eukaryota; kingdom Metazoa; phylum Arthropoda; class Insecta; order Hymenoptera; family Platygastridae; genus Platygaster; species Platygaster orseoliae. The sequence continues at coordinate 8,882 of JAPYZL010212123.1, read as the reverse complement.
TACGTAAACATTAGTAAACACTTTCTGTACAGAAACAATTCTCATGGATATAAAAATTTATTTTTTCAGTTGTACCCAAGAGTCCAACCAGCCAAGGTAGACTGAAGCACTTCATATCAACGGAAGATTCGTCATATCTAAAGTTTTTTATCACCTCAGTATTCACCTTGCAGCTTTATCTTCATTATTTATAACACTCGTTATGTTATTTACACCTATCCTCCATAAACGAGAAATTTCTGATGAAATTCATTCCCTTGCATGAAAAAGAAAACACCAAAAACTGGAGTCTCAAAAACTCCTCATCAGGCACTACATTTTTTACGAATGATAATTTTATATCGCTTATACTGAGTCAATTTTTGAGTGCAATTTCGATTTTTTATAGTTAATCATTTTACTGGATAAATTTTATTTGTGATGAAATATGGCTTATGGAATTCATCGAATCAAGTTTTTTGCGACGTGCATTAGACAATACTTTACAACACAGTTATATCAAATTTTATCGGGGTCGTAAACATCGACGTGCGGGATTTTTAATGATTCATTATCGCGATTTGTTTCACCTAAATGTTTTCGTTTAGCTGATGACAGATTTTGTGACGTTTGCCCTTTTTTCCAGTCATGATTTTCGAGGAAAATTTTCACATTCCGAACAGGAACAATCGGATGTTGGAAATTTTTTCAAGAAGTTTGTAGGTAACGCGAGCTTGCCAGTAAAGAAAGAGACAAAAGTGTAAGATTTAAGCGTACGAGATGATATAAAGTTTCGCAAAACTTTTCTCTTAAAAGAGCAAAAAAAAAACTATTCGAGGACGCTTTGTGCGTTAAAAATGATAATTTTGTGAAATACGTGCCTTTTGGAAGTAATAATGAAACTATGTAAGAATGAACGATACATCCTGGAAAATAAAATGTTTTTAATAAAAATATTGCGTGTGCTTATTTGGAGTCTTTGTGAAAAAACTTGTGAGGATCAAGGAATTTTGCAGTAACAAGATGATTTTGCATTTTTCATTCTTTATTAACCCATACAATGTTTTCACAAAACGTTATCACAAACAAAAGTACAAAAAGATACCAAAATTATTCTAAGTAAGGCACATTTCGCTTATGCATAAACAAACACTTCAAACATTACCATAGCTTACAAACACTTGAGCATATTTAAATTTGTAATTCCGTTCTTTCGAAAATACTATTCTGTCCAAAAATCTCATGCTCGACAAGTCCAGGTACGACACAAAAAACGATAAGGGATGCAATAAACTATTTAAAGAACTAAACCTAAGATCCTTAACACAAACAACATTGTATCACACGCAAGGACGCGTAGATGAATAATCCTAAAATTACCAAGCTTTCATCAATTACGTGACCTTCCTAATAAATAATAAACTATTCTAAATCAGCCTAACTTTAACATACACGCTTTTAACTGTTTGGTTTTATGAATAATAATAATTCACAAAAAACCTACTCAGAAAATGGCAATTGTAGCAGCTATTTTTCATGGCTGGTAAAAGCAAATAAAAAATAATGATATCATTCCAAAGGTTCTAGAAACCTAAATTATGGTTGCATAACCATAATTATGATATTCCTATATGTATAGTTGTGGCAACTGTTTTTCTCGTTCTGAATCAAAACGAGACAAACCTCGACTTCTTAGTAATCATTGTGAGATTCAAAGTTCCATGAAAAACAACCTTTTTCAGCACGAGCAAAAAAAGTTAGGTGAGAGCTTAGAATCACATTCTCATGACTAATTTCAGATCCTGATGGTCTTACTTCGCTAGCTCTTTTTTTGTGATGGGCCAAACGACGGAAACTTAGTGCGCCGAAGTTGTCCAATTTTTCCACATGATGATATTTCGACTTGGTTCTGCAACAAAAAAATTAAGCATAAAATTATTGACGGGAAATCAGAGATCAGGGCTCCCAGATTCTATTTTGCTTTCTCTCTCTATCATCAAAAAAGACGTAAGTCTGTCCTTGTCTCCTACGGATTTTTCCGTAGTATCTGGCAGCCCTGTCAGAGATAGACATATAGATCTATATTTCCTATCTTTACTGGAAATACAAATAACAAATAGCTCAAGAAATTTTTTAGTAGACAGTTTGTAAACATGCTGCTATAGTTAAATTATACAAATTCAATTTTTATCCTTGAAAATGTGCCTTGCTGCAAAATGAAGAGATATCGTATTGACGAAAATAAATGAGAGCAATAAAAAATTTTTGTCATCGACCGGATCACAAAATGATATCATTTATATATGTCTTATTATGTCGAGACATGTATGACTAATATTATGATAATAATAATATGACTTATTATGATAAGAATTTGATAAACCAAATTGTAATTCGATATAAGAAATTGCATTACCAATTTTTAAAAAAAGACCTAAATCTGCAGAATTTCTATAAGAATCTAAAAACTTTGAAACTTGGAAATCAAGTTTTATAAAAAATTAAGACAGAAATTCATAAAAATACCAGAGAATCTCTCATCATATAATTTCTGAAAAATCTGCACAAATGGCAATGTATAAAAATACTGTAAAACGATAAAAAATCTTATAAATAATGAAAACAAAAGAAAATTCAAGGGATACATAAAAAATGCTCAAAATTGCCGTAGACCTAATTATTCTCAAAATCTATAAAATTATCAAAAATCTATAGATTTTTGCATACTGGAGCTTATAATTTTTGGACTTGATTTATAAATATCTACGAAAACACTAGAAATCTAAAAACACACTTAAGAATCCTTTTGATTTTCATCAATAGACAAAAATGCGAGAAATAATGTAAAATCTTTTTATACTCAAAAACTATTTGAAGAAAGTTTTCTTAACAATATTATTTCACGAAAATATACGAAAGTGATAATGATAAAAAAATAACAATACTAATTAAAAATCAGTAAAATTCAAAACAAGTCAAGAATATTTAGTTTTTCTAACTCAAAATAATAATTATCATAACTTTAGAAGAATTTTTTCTAAACTGAAATTATGTTCATATGTTTGACTATATAATATAACTAAATATTTTTAAAGCAACAAAAATTTTTAATATTGCTAACATTGATAAATATTAAATAATATAGCCAACAAGAAAATTTCAACACTATAGCACATTAAATACTTAAAATCTGTGTACTATGATTTTCTCGAAAATCTTTAAAAAGTTGATGTATAAAAATCCAAAATAAAATCAGTCAGGTTGTGAAAAAACACTAAAAGCATGAGAAAAAAAGTTCTTAACTCAGCTAATTGAAAATCACACAAATTGAATTCCATTACATTTAATATAAACATAAAAATATATACAACTTTTTACATGTGCCGGAAGTTTAAAACGTTTAAGAAATAAACGAAAATGATAAAAAATTAGTTTTTCAGCTCCACCTTAAATTAAAGTAAAAATAAGTTAATGATGTTTGATAACAATTCTTTTATTTCAATAATTATTTATTACTTTCACTATGAAAAGTAATGGGGACATTTTTTTCTATTCCGTTTCGTATTTTCTAGTTCTAGTTCTCCAATATTCTTACATATGAAAAGTTTCTTATTATGCAAGAACTGGATCGTGTCCAATTTTTTGTTATCCCTGATCGCCAAATTTTCACAAATATTCAACTTTTACTTACAAAGTTATTCTCGAAGAGAATGCAGATCTGCGATGGGCATATTTTTTATGATGACTTCACTGAGTTTCTCATTCTTTGGAAGTGAGCCTGATTCGTGCATTGCGACAAGGTCCACGATCATTTCTACAAGTTGCTCGTGACTCAGTTCGCGAAGACCAGCAGTCAACGTTTCACAATTTTTGATGTTGTTGTTGTTGAAACCACTCTTCAAACAAGGTGGAATTTCATGGATGGTTCTACACCGTTTTTCGGGGGTGATGTAACTTTGGTCTATGTTCTCCAGAACCAATCGTTTTCTGTAAGTCTGTAATTCGTAGGACTGCCTGGAACTTTTCACTGGAGTGCGTTCCTCGAAACTGCAAAAATCAAAGCACATCAAGATAAAAATGCAAAAAATGCATAAATGAACACCTTGAATAATTAAACAATGAGAATAAAACAAATGTGACGCGTTTCGAAGAAAGGGACCTAAGAGGCATTTTATGTTAGTCATTTTCTTATTGAAAATAAGCAGATAATAGCCCTTATGTCAGATGCCGCTTAGGTCCCTTTCTTCGTGGCGCGTCACAAATAAATACAAATTCCTTCGTATTAGCAAATAATTTATGTAATATGGCACTCTACAGAAAATTTAAAGTTTGATTGATCTCTTGTGGTTATTTCTCAGACTTCATTACTTTATCTTCACTTATCGTTTTTCCAAAGTATTTCTCATGTAAATGAAAGAATACATAAATAAATTACCTAAGCAAACTGGCTCTTTTTTTGACAGATTCAATATCTGGCGACCAAATGATTGACTGTCGACGACCTCTTTTCTGTATGACGAGTTCGTCAGGGCTAGTGACCGATTTTCTACTGGTGACACTAAATCTACTGTTTGACGTATTGTCATTGCCTGAAAAAAATTATACATAAAAAAATCATTAAATATTTTATTCGATTATTGCCACTAAAAATTCTAATGTTCATGAAAAATTTATAAATAAATAATACCCCATGAATCAAATAATGCTTTAGGGAAGAGTTGTTAGTTCATTCATTTATTCCGTTTTACAGCGTACTCAAATTTTTTTTTATTCCATGAATAAAAGTGAATATAAAGAATTAGGAGAAAAGATTGTTTGGTTTTCAAGATGATTTTGACTCTTTACTAATGATAAGAAAGAATTTTTCGAAAAATGATTGATAATTGGGTAAGCTTTGTGAAAATTATTAAATTGATGATGGGCAATGTTATTGAATCTGAATGAATTTTTTTAATTTTAATAAATAATGAATCATTTTAATGATTAGTGTTTAATAATACAAAATATTATACAAGTTATAGATAAAATAATAATAATTAATCAATATTTAATAATTGTATTATTTTATTTTTTATTTATTATGTATCCTATAATTATTAATAATGTATATTACTGATTGATTAATTAATTATATTTCTAGTGATAAATTAATAATAGTAGAAAATAATGGATAATTGTGGTAAAAATGAGTAAATAATCATTAGTGATTTTGATAGGTTTTGATAAATTTTCATTATTTAATTGATACTTGAGCAATATATTTATATTTTTGTAAATAATTAACATTTATTATGATTAGTAATAAATCATTAAAAATATAATAAAAACAGTAGATAAAATCATAATAAATAATAAACATGGATTAATTGTTTTATTTTATATTTTACTTATTATATATACTGTAATAAATAATATAATTAAAAGTATTTGTATAATAATATTATTTATTAATTTATTTATTATATTACTGATTAGAAATTAATTATAGTTGAAAGTAATGGTTAATTGTAAAAAAAATGAATAAATAGTTATAAATAATTTGAATAGGTTTTGATAAATTATAATTATTCAACTGAAACTTAGCCAATTTTTATCATTTTTATGATTAATAAACAATTTCAATAGTTAGTAATAAGTAAAAAAATATAATGAAAATAATAGATAATGTTACAATACTTACTAATTATTGATTAATTTTATTATGCTTATATTTTAATTAATATATGTACTATATTATATATATCTATAAAATTATTTTCATTATTATAATAGTCATAAATTTATTTAATGTATAACCAATAATACATTAAAAATAGCGAAAAATGATCGTTAATTGTAATAAAAATTTGTAAATATTACAATTATTACTTTCAATTGGTTTTAATAAATTTTGATCATTCAATTTATGATTAGGTAGGCTTTATATAAATTATTTCTATTTTCAATCATTTTTCTACTAACCATGCGACAAAATGAAACTGGTCGTGTTTGGTATAACAGCAAGAGCTTGGCGTGATCTCCTTCGAGAGATGTCACGTACAAGAAAAATATCTCTTCCTCCAACATTCGACATTTTCGTAGAGCTGCAAAATGTAAGAAAATGATCATTATTTAACAATGTAAAAAACAAATGTAAACAATTCTTATGGCTAACATATATTACAAGTTGAGTGCGGTTCAATATTTTAATATGTTGACTAGATAAAGGAGTTAACTTCGGAAAAAGTAACACAAATCAGGTAAAAGCTATAATTAACTGATGTTGATTATAGTATGAGAAAATTTAATTTGAGTGCATGGATAATGATAATGAAATACACAAACATTAAACAAGTAAAATGAGCCTCAGGGTACTAAAAAATGATGTGTCATAAATTGCAAACGTTTAATAATAAATGGTATAAGGATTTCATTAACTCTAATTGTAATATTAATAAATAATTATCATTATAAAACAAATATTCTGCGATGTTACTAACTTTTCTGCACATTTATCTTAGATGGGAACAGAAAAATAAGATAATAGATATCGTAATAAATCTCATCTCTATTCAATTTTTTATCTTCAAATTTCTATATTTCGGCTGTAATTGAGCCCTTTTCAAGAATATAAAGTCGCAATGTACATATTTTTTTTGTCCTGGTCGGTATCAGTTAAAATCTTTTTTCGTGCAACAGCACAGTCAGAATATTGAGAATCCATCGGTGAAACTTCGTCATAATTATATAAAAGATACCACTTAGTCTATTTTTTAGTTTATGTCTTGGTTTAGTTCTATCAGTGACATGACGTTGCTTCGTCCACTGGATTTTGGTGCCTTTTTACAAAGAGACATAAATTAAAAAATAGACTAAGTGGTATCTTTTATATAATTATGACGAAGTTTCACCGATGGATTCTTAATATTCTGACTATGCTGTTGCACGAAAAAAGATTTTAACTAATACTGACCAGGACAAAAAAAATATGTACATTGCGACTTTATATTCTTGAAAAGGGCTCAATTACAGCCGAAATATAGAAATTTGAAGATAAAAAATTGGATAGAGATGAGATTTTGATATCCCATCTTGGTTGGCTCTGAGGGATCATAAAGGATTTGAGAAAAATAAGATTTTTGTAGTTTTTGTTTATTTCAGAAACGTTTGAAACTTCAGGCACATAAAAAATGTTTACAAAATCATAAAAGTAAGCTAACCATGGAGTACAACAAAAAATATTAGTTTCCGTTTCTCTATGTTTAATAAATTTCAAAGAGGCTTAGAAACCGGAAAAATTATTTGCAGGGTGTTCCATAGTGAACGGAAATCCTTGAAATCATGGATCCCTTATGAAATTCGAAGACGATTTTCCCTTTACCATTTTTTAAAAAACTCAAAATGAAAAAAATTATTCAAGTTTAAAATTTAAACAATAAATGCGCTTTTTCGACAAATTAGGTTAAAAACCATGGCCCAAACTCTACCTAAATTTTTTTCATATTTTTCTGAGTCGAAAAGTCTTTTACCACTTTTCACAAAACTCAAATTGAAAAAAGATATTCGAGATAAAAGTTTCAACCAATCAGATTTCTCAAATTTCTAACTCAAATATCTTTTTTCATCTTTAGTTTTGTGAAAAGTGGCAAAGGACTTTTTGACTCAGAAAAATATGAAGAAAATTTGGGTATTGTTTGGTTCGCAATTTTCACCCCCACTTGTCGAAAAAGCGCATTTATTGTTTAAATTTCAAAGTTGAATAACATTTCTGATTTTGAGATTTGTAAAAAATAGCACAGGGAAAACCCTCTTAGAATTTCATGAGGAATTTATGATTTTAAGGATTTCCATTCACTGAGGAACACAGTATATTTTCATCGATTCTGAATATATAATTCTGAAAAGATATTTAATTGAGCTTAAATAATTCAAACTACTTTCAGGAAATTAAAATCTTTCGTAACATAGGCGATAACATTTTTTATTTGCTTTAAATTTCAAACATTTGAGTAGAAACGTGTAGTGCATACATATTTTTTGCATAACTCACAACGATGACTATAAATTCAAATTATATATACAAAGTAATGATAAAAATTGAATGCTTTTTTTTCTATTTTTTAAGTTAATGACAATAAAAACTTATAATAAAATAAAGCACATATGAAGTTAATGATGATTTTTAGTGAATATTTGATATTTTTTTAAATTTTGATTTGTGAAATTGGTGGTTTTAAGAATTCAGAATGTATTTTTTTATGATTATAAAACATAATTTATTGATTTACATCATTAATAGCTTCTAAAAAAGTTAAATTACAAAATTATAATATGTATGCATATAAAGAAAATTAGGAAGTAAATGAAAAAAAATGATGCTGCAGTTTATTGATATACTGAGAAAAAAATTTCGGGGCGACCACGATTTCGCCGGACTCATTCCGATCCAATGAGAAAATACCGAAATCCAAGAAACGTCAACTGTTTCAATAGGACTCGTTCAGTTTTCTCCCGTGACTATTACGATTTAAATTGGAATGGTCTGCCTGTAACTATTACGTTGTCGATCATAGCGTCTCAGTTCGGAAAGAAACGGAATCTTTCCCGTACAGATCTGAGCATTTCCGTCAAAGTTCTGTGTAGTTCCGATAACGTTACGAGTGATACCACGATATATATAAATTATTCAAAATCGATGGTGTTTTAACCTCACAAAAATCAACATTCAACTGTTAAGGAACTGTTAATAGTGTTTATTTACAATGCTCTTGTCCATCAGTGACACTTTCAAGCACTTTCAAGTATCGCTACAAATTTTACACTTAGCGTATGATAATGACACACATCTTAATTTCAGTATCTTATAGATTTTGATCCAACTAATCATCCAGTTGCGTTTTTCAATGAGAACTTTGTATAAAATT
>JAPYZL010212115.1:0-21221 GCA_030522825.1 Platygaster orseoliae | reverse complement strand
AGCTATACAAAGCTATATAATAATATACACAATAAATGTAACCTTGCGTAACCTAAGATGCATGCTTTTTCCTCGTGAAATCGGACAGGGGCGGTCAACTATTATTATCTAAATGATAATCTGACAGGGATGCGGACAGGGAAAGATAATTTATGTCATTGTGACTTCCCTGCCAGGGATTCGTCTGAATATCCACGTCCTAAATAATTTGTACGTGCTTGAAAAATGATGTACAAAAGTTTATTAAAGTTTTTCAAAAAATGAATATCAAAAATTGTTATTAACAAAATTATAAATAATACACATAATATTGAAGTATTAATATCAAAAGAAATAATAAACTTACAAATTATACAAATAAAATCATTAAACATTATTATAAATTGATGAAAATATTGATATTATTGTTATATTCTGGAATAATTATAAATAAATATGATTTTTTTTCACCAATATTTAATGCCATAGCAACTTATTTAAGCAAAAAATACATAATTATTTTTTTTACCGATATTGAATGCAATTTTTGATACTATCATTGTTTAATTAATGTTTTTAGTTTACATTGTTTCATAAGTGATTTTTATATGCTAAAAATAAGATACAAAAAAACTATTGAAATGTATCAAAAAATGATTATCATCTAAAACTGTAACTAAAATAAATAATAAATTAATGTACATAATACTGATGAGTTAATATTAATATAAATAATTCATTGGAAAATTGTATAAGTGATGTCATTAAAAATTATTATAAATCTATGAAAATATTGATATTATTGACACAATTAGGAATAATAATAAATTAATATGATTTTTTTTCACCAATATTTAAAATTGTTAAACTAAATTTTTTCAATGCAATAGCAATTAATTTGAGCAAAAATGTCTAGTTAACTTCTCACCGATATTTTATGCAATTTTCCATACTGTAATTGTTGTATTAATGTTTTTACTTAACATCGTGTCATATATAATTTGTACATGCTTAAAAAATGATATGAAAAAATTTCTTTAAACATATTGAAAAATGAAAATGAATAATTAATTGAAAAATGATGTGACAAAACTTATTTAAATATGTTAAAAAATTAATGTTATTAATAATTATCGTAAAATATTGGTCATATAGACCTGAATGTTTCTATTAGGAATATTAAAAAATTTATATTATACTATTGATGAATTGTTATTAAAATTATAAATGAATTCTTGATTTTGTTGGAATTGTAATTATTTAAAATTAATTTATTATAAAATAATATCAAGAAATGATACATAACATGCTAAAAAAAATGTTATGTCATGTCATAATTATTATTTTATGTGTATCTTTTATAATTTTCATAAATATTTGAATAATACACTTAAAAAATTACAAGGGTCACCAAATATCAGTGAAAAAACTAGTTAGGCTATTATTTGTTGATTTTTTTCCATGTATAATACTATCTCATTAATTTAAAAAATTTTAAGTTATTCGAATTTTCATATGTAAATTTTGAAAAAGGATACATACACATTTTTCCAAATAAAAGTTCTTTATTCAAGTTTTGAATTTTTTGTGAAACTAAATTTTGAGAAAATTTCACCAAGAGTTGAACACAGTTATTTTTTTTCTCTCATCTATGTGAATTTTCAATTATTATTCATCATTTATAAAATTTTTTTCAATAATGATCATTCATCATTCAAAATGTGCGATTAACGAATTTTCTATATTACTTTCACTTTAAATCCACTTTCATATTTCTGAAATTCAAAATTATTTTGTATTAAAGGATCTGCAATTTTTGAAAAATCATACCTATTTTTCCAACTACGAGTCCTTTATTGCAGTTTTCAATTGTCTGTGAATCTGAATTTTGAGAAACTTTCACCGAGATTTGAACAGTAATTTTTTATTTACTCTTCTACTTGAATTTTCTCTATTAGTATCACCTTGAATCCATGTTGATATTTCTAAAATTCAAAATGTCAATTTTGGTTTTTTCCGTTCAATGTTATAATTCTAATGATTGTTTTTAACTTTACTTGCAGTTCAGCGATGAAGAAGAAGAAACAAAACGAGTCGTTCGTTCGACAAAAGAAAAGCGATACGAAGAAATTACACAATGCATAAAACTTTTGAGGAATTACAAAAAAATCAAGGACATGAGCAACCTTTTGTCATGTAAATAATCACGTTTTCCATTTTTTTTCCCACTCAACATTTTCCAAGTTATTCAATGTTGAATTATTTCATCAATTCTCTCAACTCATTGCAAATCTCCAAAGAAAGAATTTCCTAGATTTTGCGTATAAATTGCATTTATTTTTCATTTGACTCAAGAACTGAGTAAAAATTTTAAATTTAATGTTATTTATTTATCATGCGTTAATTATTTAACTACAGGTTTCGAAGATTTAAACAAAGCATATACAAAAGCCTTGTCGGTCATCATGAAGGAAGAAAATGGCCAAACGCCGCGTTTCTACATCCGCTGTTTGGTGGAATTGGAGGACTTTATCAGCGAGGTTTGGGAGGATCGCGAAGGTCGCAAGAATATGTCCAAGAACAATTCGAAATCGTTGGGTTCGCTGCGTCAGAAACTGCGAAAGTACAATAAGGACTTTGAGGAAGACATTGCTAAATTCAGGGAAAATCCCGATCAAGATAATGACGAGGAGGAAGAAAAAGGTTTGATGCAAATTTTGTTTTTCATCATATTTTTCTCAAGACGATTTCTCTCAAAGCGAGTTTAATAATTAAAAAGCAAAATAATCCAGTTTCTTCAAGTTTTCAGTCGTATACGTTCCTCCTTCAATTCCAAAAAAGATATTACAGTTTTAAATTTGAAGGTATTGCGGTATGGTAAAGATTGCGTGTCTCTCTCTCTCTCTCTCTCTCTCTCTCTCTCTCTCTCTCTTTTTTTGCGGTTCCCATTCCATGCATCTTCGTCACACTCACCTGCAGTGTGAGTGTGAGAGAAACTTTCAACTCGAATATCTTTTTTGATTCTGAGTTGTGCGAAAAGTTCCAAAGGGAAAATCGTCTTGGAATTTCGCGAGGAACTTGTGTCTTGAATAATTGTGTTTTCTGTGATACAGCCGAGTCGGAGGAATCGGACATAGAGGAAGACGCCGCTGCCACTTTCAAAAAGTCGAGCGTAGACGCTGGTGCCATCGATACATCGAAATTCAAAGTACGATTCACATTTTTCAGAGTCGATCCGTTAATTATTCATTGACATGAAAATAGCTTTTATCGAAATTCGGAGAGAAGCGTTGATTCAAGACTTGAATGACGAAAGATTTGTGTGATACGCAGAAAAGCGCGGCGGGAGATGGAGGTGACAGCGACAGTGAAATTGACTGGGGCGATGATTCTGATAGCGACAGTTCCAGCAGCAGTGACGAGGATCAGCAGCAAAATATTCGCGAACGTTTCATCAAAAAGTATGTATTACCATTCGAAAATTTGTCTAGAAAAAAAAAAAACTAATTGCTGGTAGGCAGAAAGGGGTCTTGGGAGTTGAAACCATTCAAAATTTAACTAAAATTAATAAACATTAATATAATATTTGTTAGTGAAAATTCATTGATTGAAAATTATTTTTTTAGAAACACGGAAAAGGATAAGGACAAGGACGAGGACGAGGATAAGAAGAAAAAGCTGAGCAGGAAAAAGCGTGACGAGGAGAGGAGTAAGAAACGGGAGGAAGATGGGGAGGGCGAGTGGGAGGTCGTGGTGCGGGGTGTCGCGATGCACTCGGAGAAGCCGAAAATGTTCGCCAAGGACGCGGAAATCAACAAGGCGGTGGTTCACAAGAAGCTCCAGGAGATAATCGTGGCTCGCGGCAAGAAGCGCACCGACCGACGCGAGCAAATCGAGCTCTTGCACGAACTCCAGTCCATCGCCGAAGCCAACAACCTCGGGCCCGCCATTTCCTGCAAAATCAAGTTCTCCATCATTTCCAGCATTTTCGACTACAACCCAAAAGTATCGGATGCCATGAAGCCGGAATATTGGTCAAAGTGAGGAGAATTTTTTGCCTCACTCAATTCTATTAATTAATAGTTGCTTGTACATCTAGGTGCCAAAGTATGACGTTTTGCGCCGAGATATACATCTAGTTTTTTATATCCAAACCATCAACAAAGCTAGTTGCGTTTTACACGTTGCCCAACACAATGTGAAATTTTTGCGTTGATATTGATATTATTTAGAATTGACAACTAAAAAATTACTTTGCAGATTGCAAGAGCGAATAATTGAAATGCTGGACATGCTTCTGAAAACGGAGGACATGACGATATCCGAGGACATCCCTGAAGACGAGGAAAAGTTTGAAAAGCCTCCTTACAAGCTTCACGGCTGCGTCCTCACGCTCGTTGAAAGGCTCGACGAAGAGTTCACGAAACTTTTGAAGGAGTGCGATCCTCACAGCAATGAATACGTTGAAAGGTAGAATTAAGAATTTTATACATGTATAAATGCAATAGGTTTTTCTTGATTGATTTCAAGGTCAGATTAATCATACTCGTTATGTTGTAATGTTATTCAACTAATTCATTACGTTGCTATATATATCAACAAAATAATTAGAAAATTCTTACACAACTTATTTAAATATTTCCGTCTATGTTTAATGTTAGTTTCTCTAAGCTGAAACAAACTTTCGAAACTTGGCTCAAAAATTCGCCGCTTTCTTAATTTCAGCTGCCTAGTTTTTCCAATGGGTGAATCCAGCTTTGAATAAATTGTGATTCTTTCGCAGATTGAAAGACGAAACGATTGTATCGAGCGTGATTGACAAAGTCCAGGAGTATCTGGAGCGTCAAAAGCCACCCGCGGACGCGGAGAAAAAGGAGCTGGAATCTTGGGAGGCCAAACTTTGCCGAGTTTATCTCCGCAAAATCGAGCATTTGTACTACAAGTTCGATCCCAACGTTTTGAAACAAAAAGACGTGAGTTGTTGTAGCCAAAAAAGAAATTGTACTTGACAGTTGATCATTTTTGACAATTGATATATTCTCCAGGGCGAACTTGGCGCAGACGTCGTGACGTCGATTCAAGTGATGGAAAAGCTCTGCAAGTATGTCTACACGAACGATAAAACGGACCGCTTGCGAACTCGTGCGATTTTATCGCACATATTCCACCACGCCCTGCACGACAATTGGTTCCAAGCTCGTGACTTGATTCTCATGTCCCACCTTCAAGAGACCATTCAGCATTCTGATCCTCTCACTCAGGTTTCACATTTTCAACAAATTACATTTCATTTTATAAATTTAATTCTAAAAGTAATGGTGAAAATATTGTTTAAAAAAAAAGTTTTTTTTTTCTTTTAAATTAAACTTTTCAAGTATTTCCAATCAATATCTGTTTTAACTTGTTTACTGAAACGAAAATTTATCATCAACACAAAATAATAAATTTCTTGAATTATCCAAAAAAATAGTAATGAAAATGTAGTATATTCAAATTCAGTGCGAAAGAAGTGAAATAAATTAGTATTTATTGTGTGAATTGTAGATTTTGTATAATCGCACGATGGCACATTTGGGACTGTGCGCTTTCCGGCACGGGAATATCAAGGACGCGCACAACTGCTTGGTGGATCTGATGGTGACGGGTAAAGTGAAGGAATTGCTGGCTCAGGGCTTGCTGCCGCAGCGTCAACACGAGCGCAGCAAAGAGCAAGAGAAAATCGAGAAGCAAAGGCAAATGCCGTTCCACATGCACATCAACTTGGAGCTCCTCGAATGCGTCTATCTCGTGTCCGCCATGCTCATTGAGATTCCATACATGGCTGGTACTACGACCACAAATAATATATGACAAATTCATGTCTTGAAATATGAAGATAATGAGAGTTTTTCGTGTTTCAGCTCACGAGTTTGACGCGAGGAGAAGAATGATTTCGAAAACTTTCTACCAACAATTGCGATCGAGTGAGCGTCAGTCTTTGATCGGACCACCCGAATCCATGAGGGAACACGTCGTGGCCGCCGCGAAAGCCATGCGCAACGGAAACTGGGTCTTTTGCAACAATTTCATTATCAATGAGAAAATGAACGGAAAGGTTATTATTATTATTATTATTATTATTATTATTATTATTATTATTATTATTATTATGGTTTTTTATTGCTTCATTTTACATTGAGCCTTTAAAAATAAATAATAATTGAATTGTTTTCTAGGTATGGGACCTGTTTTACCAGGCGGACAGGGTTCGCGAGATGTTGACGACGTTGATTAAAGAGGAGGCATTGAGGACGTATCTGTTCACTTACAGTAACGTCTACGATTCGTTGTCGATACCAACATTGGCAACAATGTTCGAGCTTCCCAAACCAATAGTTCATTCTATAATCAGCAAAATGATCATCAACGAAGAACTCATGGTGTGCATAATAAAGAATATTAAAAAGGTTTCGCGACTTGGAGCAACATTTTGAATGATTTTTGTGAATTGCAGGCTTCTTTGGACGCTCCGACGGAAACTGTGGTGATGCACCGCAGCGAGCCGAGTCGCCTTCAGTCTTTGGCTCTTCAACTTACCGATAAAATCAATAACTTTGTCGATTCCAACGAGCGCATCTTGGAGATGAAACAAGGTGGGGAAACTTGACAAAATCACTAAAAATTCATAAAAAAAAAAAAATAAAGAATAAAAATCACTCAGGTCAATGCGTTTACAATATAAACCGATCAATTTGTTTGTTCTTCAGGCAACTTCTTCTCGCGCAATCAGCAAGGCAACTTCCGCGACCGTCAGAATTACAATCGTCAAAATCAGGATTGGTCCCGTCGAGGTCGCGACCGTGACCGCAACCGAGAAGAAAATCGCAACTACTAGACATATTGGATTTCTATTGGCAACTTGGAAAAAAAAATCTGTTTTAACAAAAACACGTGTGCTGCTCAAAACAAGTTACACTTTTAGTCTTTTTCAAGAATGAAACTAAGTAGATTAGTTTTCAACACAAGTGCATCATGTATTGGACTATTCGCCTACAAGGTTTATTGGAAATAAAATACGTTTTAGGTACAAACACATTATTCGTCTTTGGTCCTTATCAACATCATGTACAACAACGATCCCTCTCCTCCTCGCTCTTTATGAAACGTAAAACGTGTAAATGCTCGCCTCTTATGCGCCTCTCCTTCACCAATTGCCCTTTCATGCCGAGTTTTCCAAAAAACTCCATCACGTGATCCGGGTCATTTTCTTTGATGACCAAAAGGTAGAAAACTCCTTTTTCAGATAAGAGCGTAGGAATGTCTTGGAAAACTCGTTCCATGATTTCCCTCCCATTCTTCCCTCCCGCCCAAGTTTTGTAAATCAAATCTTTCTCGAATAACTCGAGGGACTCGGTGACGACGTACGGCGGATTGAAAACGATGACGTCGAAAATTCCTCGACGTTGGAGACACGTCGTTAGATCCATTTGCAAAACTTGCACGTTGGTTTGATTCGCGAGGGAAGTTTTCTTGGTGACTCGGCAGGCGTTGCGATTGATGTCGCAAGCGAGGAAGAAAGCCGCGGATTTCAAGGCCATCGAAAGGGCAGTGATGACGACCCCGCTTCCACTTCCGATTTCCAGGCAAATTCCAGGGCAGCATCTCTTTTTTAAGAAAAGCACATCTTTTTCGAGGGCGTCGATGAGGAGGAACGAATCTTCCGATGGCTCGTACACCGTTTCGCTCTCCTCCGCTGTTAACTTGACAATTGGTGTTTCCATGTTCTACAAAAAAAGACATTTCTTCATTGCTGCTGAGACTTTTATTCTCCAATTATTGGAATTATCCTTGAAAATTAATCACGATTTTTATTTCTTCTTCAGCAAAATAGTATATCCCTTCAATAATGTGTGGAAAAGTGGCCTTTTCCACACAGCGTTGAATAAAATTATTTACATTATACTCTTGGTGTAAAATCGACTTTTCGACACTTTTTATTGGAATGGTCCTTGATAATTAATGATTTAAATGTTTTCATTGAGCAAAAAATGCTTTACATTATAGACTACTTTTCGGCACTTTTTGGCTGCTCGATCCGAGTCGAAGCGCTGTACGGTGAATTTTCCAATAAAGGTTTTCGTCTCTGTGTTTCTTTTTCAATGTCGCTTTGAATTTTGTTCAAACGCTCCTGGGTCGTTTGCAAAATGTTGCTGACAACTGTGACCTTGTGCTTGCCATTCACCAGCTTCTTCACGTAAGAATCAAGTTCCATGGGACACTGCACATTTTCCGAAATTTTCACGAGTTCCTCCGTCAAGGACTCGATTTGTTGTTTCAGTTCGATTTGGCTGATCCTGGAAAAATTCAAGAGGGCATGCATGATTTCATTCAACAATTACAAGAAACTCGGTTTTTCAAATCAATTATAAATTAGCGATTTGAAAAGTTTTGTAAAAGATTATGTACCAAGTTATTGTTCCATTTTTGGCTATCGTTGTAGTATAAAGTATAATTTTTTGCAGTAAAAAATTCAAATTTCCAAAATCCTTCTAAAGTTTTCAATTTTTTACAAGTTGAATTATGAAAAAGTAGATAATTTTCACATATTCAAAAATTTTCAAAATTTCCAGATATTTTCTATCTAAAGTATACCTACATTGAACACTTCAGTAATTTTCAACGATTTTGCAACTTTGAAAGATTTCTAAAATAATAAAATTTATGAAAATCTAAAAACATTGAAAATTTTTCCATTTCTGAAACTAACAAATTCAATTTTTCGCAATTTAAAATTTCTAATAAATCTATCATTTTCTCCAGTTTTCAATCTACACGCTCAGAGGAAAAATGCAACAAGTAGAAATAGAGAACACGAGGATTCACATAAGTTTGTCTCTTACTTGTTGCACTTTTTCTCTGAGTTTGCGATGTAAATTTTAAGATTAGAAAACTTCCCAATTTAATAAATAAATAAAT
Source organism: Platygaster orseoliae (assembly GCA_030522825.1). NCBI lineage: Eukaryota > Metazoa > Arthropoda > Insecta > Hymenoptera > Platygastridae > Platygaster > Platygaster orseoliae. Next base: position 12,287 of record JAPYZL010212115.1, on the reverse strand, counting down.
ACTAATAATAATAATAATAATAATAATAATAATAATAATAATAAATAATAAAATTATAATAAAAACTTGAGAAATTTTTGACATCCTAGAGAATTTGTAAAATTTAAATTCTTTGGAAATCTTTATACATTTTTCAATTTTTTAAAACTTGAATTTCAAGAAAATCGAAAGTTTCGATATTATGAAAATTTGGAAAAATTTGTGCCAATTCAATAATCTTTTATCTTTTCCAATATCTTCAATTTCAAATTTCAAATACATTCAAAATGTCAGTAGTTATTAAAGATTCTCAAATTTTAAATATTTTTGAAGAGAATTAAATTTTTGAAAATCCAAAAAAATAGGTGTTTTTTGTGCAAAGCACCCGTTGAAGCGCCGAGGAAATACCGAAAAAGCCAAGTCAAAAGTTAACTTTTGGAAATGATGATTTGTTAGTTTTTCCAAATGATAATTGAGAAATGATGAATTCATAATATTTATACCTTGTTGCTTTGATTCTTTCGTCCAGCTGATCAACTGTTGGTTTCAAGAGGCTCATAAGACCGTCTGTCAAAGCGTCTCGAGTCGGATTTTCGCAAAAATCTTCAGTTTTGTCGTCTATCGATGTGTTGTCACTTGCCGTGTCCACGTCCATTTTAATTAAAAACGCTTAAATTTTCATTCTCAAACAACACAACTCGAACGAAAATGAAAATAAACAAGGCGACACACACATTTATTTAACTTTCATTTAACTAGATTCCACTAGATTCTTGTTTTTTGACACAAAAAAAGGATTTTTTATTTATACACACACACACATGTATGTCGTTACAAAATGGCGGGTATCACAATTAAAAAATCACAAAAATCCAATATGGCCGCCGCGGGAAATATGAAAGTTACAGGAATCGAAAAAATTTTTCAATCGTTGACATTCACAATGTATGTTAGAATTTAAAATTAAAGATATCCTTTATAAGATCAATTTCAAAAGTTACAGAAATCCAAAAATTTAATTCTTCTAGAATTTTTCTAAAATGTTTAAATTGTTGAAAATTACTGGACACTTTGAGTGTACAAAGGATTTTAGATTTGAAATTAATGATATCCTCTAAGTTCATAAATTATAAAATTCGCAAAAATTTTCCATTTCTTCGCAATTTAAGTTTTGAAAAAATAAAAACTGTATGAGGATTTCCAAAGACGATATAATTTTCATAATAATTCTTTAACATATATGAAAAATTCTCAATATTTTCGTTTCCTGAGTCTTAAAATTTCTTAATTTCCATTATTTAGACTTTCCAAGTTTTTATTTCGATATTTTGAATTAAAAATTTTAAAAATCCAACTTAACAGTTGATTATCGATAAAAAAAATTGAAAAATCAAATTCGGAAGTTTTAAAATCCGAAAATTTCAAAAGTCGTTTGATTTTCGTGAATTCTATCATTAGAAGAATTTTCCAAATTTGTATTATCCTGGCCTTTAAATTTACATCGCGATTCAAAATGCAAATGAATTTATAAGTAAAACTTGGCGACGAAATTTTTGAAAAAACTTTCGTAAAAAGAAGGCGCGGAGAGGGTAAAAATAAAAGAACATTAATATTTGCTCCAAAAATGTGCGATTTTTTATTGGAACTCGCGATTGTAAAGTTTTCTTGAAAAATGAAAGCGAATATTAAATAGTTTATTCTCTGATGATGTAAAATATATCATTGAAACATTCTTTAACTAAAACGTTTTGCAATAGAAAAACGATATCAACATTCCAAACATTTCACCAGCATCACTTTCATTCCATTTCTACAAATTAAAATTAAATGTACAAATTTACAAACGCCTACTATTTTGTACGTCAAAACTGATGCACTCAAGAATCAACGATGCTGTTTTTTGCTTTTTTCGAAAAAAGTTGTTTTTCTTCCATTTCACGTTACTGTCATGTTTCACACCACCTTTTTTACTTTAGAAAAAAGGAACGACAGAGATCAATCAATTATTGTACACTATTATTTTGTGCATCTCTCCTAAATAAATGTTGTTGAGCTGTGCGAATCGAACGCAACACTTGTATTTACTTAACGCCATCAGTAATAAAAACATTTCGAAAACATTATTACAGTACTACTACAAGTCAAATCAACACAAGTATTCCATTCACAACAACTCGTATTATACGTATATATTCAAAAGAATGGACATTTTCTTCCAAAAGACCCAATGTCACAAAGACTTGCTTTCTTCACGCCACAAAAATATAAATAATCAATTTCTCAAGCTACTGTGACATTTGATCTCAATGTTGAAAAAGCTCATTATGTACACAATGGATTATTATTAAAACAGCGATAACTCAATTATTGAACGATTGAAATTGTAAAAAGTGTGATGATACTCTTGTTGTTGTTTTAAAAATGAAATAATCTTACAGCGACAACTTGCAATAAATACAACAATGCGTGAGTCAAGGCGTTGAACAAAAATACACATGACCCGTTATTTCTAACTACGCAACAAACGACCAAAGTTTTCACGCGTCGTGTGCCGAAAATGTAAAAGTTTTATTTAAAAAAGAATTAAAAACTTGCCATTTTGCAGCGCACAACGCGTTACGCGAGAAAATACAAGCCACGGCAAAGTCTAAGGTTCTCGACCAATCCTAACATTTCCTCCTCCTCCTCCTCTCAAGTAGAAATTTTATAAAAATCCGCTTCGATTATTACACGTAGAAAAATAATACACTCAATCGTCATCTCTCTTCGCGGCGTTCAACGAGAAACAGACCAAAAACAATTGACCTCATTATTACGTGCGTTGGATAGGCTTTGCGAAAATCTTGGTCCATGAACGTGTTCTACGAGCCTCGTTACAAAGAATATACACTTAGAAGAGCGTTTTCCTCGAAACTTTTCGTACCTATTATTTCTGTGATTCGCCTTCATTTTCGCTCTTCCAAGTGTTGATTCCCCATAAAACTGAAGAAAACCCGACTTTTCCATTTTCCATTCTTCTCTTCCCACAACTCTTTATGATTATTGTTTCAACTAAGAAATACTAAATCCTTGTTTTTTTTCCACTCGTTGAGAGCACGCTTGTTTGTTTTTAAGGCAGAAATACTTGTGTGTGTGTGTGATAAATGCATCGTCGTTCTCATTTTGATATCATCATCGACGCGATAATTAAATGGACCGCTTCTTCGTTCCTTCTACCACCACATGTAGGACAGCATGTAGACGATCATGTTGTAGTGAATGTAGCTAGACGTTATGAAAAATAAATGTAGGACTAGGAATCGGAGGGGATCCTGCTGGATCTTGGACCCTTCCGGCGATGTAGGTCGCTGCGTCCCCGTAAACGTTCCGTATTTGTAAAAGTTGTCCAAAAGCGCCTCCTTTTCCACCCAACGATCAAACAACCACTTGGTCAAAAGCTCCGGCTCACGCGGCACCTGCAACAAAAAAATATACAATTCTATCATTTCTGAAAAATCTCATGAAATACATACGATCATTAAAACTACGAATTTTCAAACATCAAATAATGAAGAAATGTATACAAGTACTAGAAAACAATACAATATTCAATGAATACTACAACAAAAAAGGAAATACAAGAAACTTTCCAAATACTAATCATCATGGAGACGTAATTTTACCGGAAATGTATAAAAGTACTAAAATACTATCCAAGTTTAGATTATCAACTACAGAGTTTCAGAAATCTATACAACAATCTGCAAGATACTAGAAATGTGAAAAAATTGTTAGAAAATCCTTTGCAGTTTAATGAATAATAAAAAAACATGCGAGAAACACCAGGAATCGTTAAATATTCAATAAATTATTTGAAGATAAATTTCTCGAAAACTCCATAAATCTATGAAACAATCTTCAAAATACTAGAAATCTAAAAAAATTGCTAGAAAATTCTTTGCAGTTTAATAAATAATAAAAAAGTCACAAATACTAGGAATCGCTCAATACACAATAACAAAGTAAAGATGAATTTCTCAGAAATTCCAGAAATCTATGTAACAATCTGCAGCGTAGTATGAATCTAAAAAATTTGCTACAAAATCCTCTACAATTTGATAAATACTAAAAAACAAGTAAAAAATACTAGGAATCATTAAATATTCAATAATGCAAAGATAAATATCTCAAAAATTCTAGAAATCTATAAAACAATCTGCAAAATACTGGAAGTGTAAAATAATTGCTACAACATTATTTAAAGTTGAATAAATAATAATAAAACATGCGATTGATACTAGGAATCGTTAAATACATTATAATTATCTCAAGACGAATTTCTCAAAAATTCCAGAAATTTATATATAACAATTTGCAGAATACTAGATATCTAAAAAAATTGCTAAAAAATCTTTTAGTTTGATTAATACTAAAAAACATGTTATAAATACTAGAAATCGGTTTAATACTTAATAACTATGTAAACAGAATTTTCTCACAAAATTCCAGAAATATATGTATAATCAACCTGCAAAATACTAAAAAATATTTGAAAAATACTAGGAATCGTTTAATACTCAATAACTTTTAAAGACGAATTTCTCAAAAATTCTAGAAATCTATGAAACAATCGTTAAAATACTAGAAGTCTAAAAAAATTGCCAAAAAACTATTTCAAGTTAAATCAATAATAAAAAAACATGGGAGAAAAATTAGGAATCGTTTAATACTTAATAACTATTTAAAGATACATTTCTCAAAAACTCCAGAAATCTATAGAACAATCTGCAAAATACTAGAAATAAAAAAAAAATCCTAGAGTATCCTTTACAGTATGATAAATACTAAAGAAACATGTTAGAAATACTAGAAATCGTTGAATACACAATAACTATGTAAAGATGATTTTCTCAAAAATTCCAGAAATTAATAGAACAATCTGCAAAATACAAGGAATCTAAAAAAGTAACTAAAAAATTCTCTACCATTAAAAAAAAAAAAAAAAAAAAAAAAAAAAAAAACTTGTGAGAAATACTAGGAATAGTTAAATTCTCATTGAATATGTAAAAATAAATTTCTCCAAAATTCCAGAAATCTATAAAACAATCAGCAAAATACTAGAAATTTGAAAAAATTGCTAGAAAATCCTTTAGTTTGATAAATACCAAAAAACATGTGAAAAATACTAAGAATCGTTAAATATTCAATAACTATTTAAAGATGCGTTTCTGAAAAATTCCAGAAATAGATAAAACTATCTTCAAAATACTAGAAATCTAAAAAAATTGCTAGAAAATCTCTCACAGTTTGATAAATACTAAAAAACATGTGATAAATACTAGGAATTGCTTAGTACTCATTGAATATATAAAAATAAATTCTGCAAAATTTCACATTGTGTTGGGCAATGTGTAAAAAGCCCGCACAGGTCACGTGACAAACTAGATGTACATCTCAATGCAAAACATCATACTTTTTTAGAATAGAAATTTTTCTGAAAAGCAAAAATATGTACCAGTGAACTAGGAAAGACTCGGTAAAAAAGAACCGTCTCGCATGGATCCCTTGAACCAGTTATAATTGTCGGCAAATCAATGGGTTTCCCTTCTGGATATGCAACCGTTATGTCAAGAATCCATCCAATTTCAGGTTTCGCCGCTGCGTTCATGTCTGCAAAAAGAAAAGAAAAAGCGATGAGAGAAACACACAGAGAGGACAGCACTATAATCATTCACGCTAGAACGCATTCAGTCTCTTCTCATACTACCAATTTCAAGTTTTTCACCTCTCTGACATTCAAGATTTTTTTTACTGGATTAACCTTTGAAAAAATAGATGATAAAAATGTGACCTTTGTGACAAGTGTTCAAAAGTTGAAACAAATTCAGAATCATCCGTGAAAATGCATTAATTTTAAATCAAGTAATTAACTTGAATGTATATAACGCACTCGGTCTCACTCCCAATTGCTGGTCCGTCGAGTTGTTGTTGGACGTGGGTCCCAGGGTATCGAAAATCGTCTGCAAGGCACCGACTCGGGGTAACGTCACCTTTTCCAAAAGCGGCAGATTCTGCTTTTTCGCGAAATTCTGCGACGTCTCGAGCCTCTTGCACAAAAATCCCCCTTCCGGGAAAAGGACGATCCATTTTCGATCGCGCGGCACGTACGACTCCAGCAGATGATTGCGCAATTGTTTCCGTCCTTGTTCCCTATTTTTACGACCCTACAAAATAATTACAACGCATCAATTATAGACTTTTAATTACTTTAATAATTATTATGAAATCCATCAAAAATGATAAAATTGAACATCTCACCGAGAGAATGAAAAAGTCTTGGTGCAGTATGGAAACGATGCCAAAGTTTGTGTATTTGAAAACTTTGTCCATGATCCACATGATATTTGGCAGTACACCAGGTTTCGAGTTGAACGTCGTCATCAACATGGGAACATCTCCAGTGCTTTGGTGATTCGCTATCACCAATGTTTTTTCGTTTATCAGTCCTTCTATGCTGTCCCCTTGCTCGACGACTGCCAAAGCAAAAACCACTTATTTTTCAACCCATTGGAAATCATCACCAGGGCTATTTTATAAATATTTTTTCATACCTCAACCATCAAACTATCAAAATTATTAAAAATGTGATAAGTTAATAGTATAAACATACTGTCGTAACCAGCGGTCCATGCCCACGTGGAAACCATCGCCAAAAGCCAATGGAAAAATAATCCTTCTATGCGGAAGTAGATCTGGGGCTGATAAAATTTCATAGGAGATAACAGCACCATCCATAAAACGTACGTCGGGATGCAGTATAAATTATTGATTATGACAAATCCTATGCGCGCTAAACATTTTATAAACTTCCCTATCCTCTTGACAATCCTGCAACCAAAAATACATTCACATGTACATATTATGAATTAAAAAATTAATATTTTAATAAGACAGCAAATAAATGAATAATTTTCGCGTGCTTGGTTTATAAAAATTCACAAATTTTCGAAAAATGTGTTACAAGTTGCAAACATTTACAAAATAAACGTAAACAAAAAAAACAAAAAAACATTTTTTTTTCCACCATAATTGAAGTTTAAAATAATAAGAAACATTTAATAATATTTGTCAAATATTAATAATTATAAAATAGGGATCATAGAAAATTTTTTTTATTTTTTCATCTATTTTCAAACGTTTGCAACTTTAGAGACATTTAAAAAAGGTAGCAACTTGATACATATGCTTTCTATTTTAAGCTTGACTTGCAACTTTTTAATCATTTTCATTGATTTTTAAAACGCGTGGAAATAGAATGAATCCTGACATGGCCAACATATGTATGAATATGAATTTCTGAAACGTTAAGCGAAATAATTCTGCTTGGATCGTTTCATTAAATAATAATAATAAGCAAGCAGCAGAGTCAGGTGATAAAAAAACTTTACCAGTCATTGCTGATATAAATCATCAAGTATAATTAGCAGTGATGAAAGGCAATAATCTTAGAACGAACCAAAGGGAATGGAAATACATAATACAATGCTGAATGATGTAGGAGGATTATTTTCAAATTCACATTTCAGGCGTGAGGTTTACAGGGAAATTTCTAATGATTAAGAATTTTATTGCTTTTTTTTGCAGATTTTCGTAATGACTTATTCAATGTATATAAAATTATTCTTTTTAAGAAAATTTTATTTTAAAATTTACAAAATTAAATTTAAATATCTTAAATTATATATATATATATATATATATATATATATATATATATCAAATTAAATAATATGTAAAAATAATTTTATATTATTATTTTTATTTTATTTTATATTATGATATTTTTTTCATACTATAAATTATGTATATATTAAATATAATTAAATTTCATTTTAAAAATTTTAAAAAAGTATTATTATTATATATTATATTATAATTAACTCAATGTATATTCAAATTATAATAAATATTCATTTATTACGTGGCTATTTTCACTTTCAACGAGTGTCGAATATCATACCATCAAGTGAAGAATTAGCCTTGGTTTATATATAAAATCGAGTACAGACAACAATGATTGCAAATCAGCAAGTTACATCAATTATTTTTTATTGCTGATATCGATAGTTTATCAAAAAATATGATAAATAAATATGAAAAAACAAAGTGACGTTATTCTAACTATATGATGTCATTTGTATGCTCAGTATATCTATGTATACGAAATTAAAAATTCACATATCCTTTGAAATAGTCTTTTTTTCATTAAAAGCTACCCATGTTTAAAAATATAACATGTATGTGAAAAGTATTAAAATATTCATAATAAAAATATTGTTAAAAAAGAATTGTCAATTCTACAGAGCATGTTGCAATGTATAAAAATATCATAAATCTAGAAAAGTACTAGAAAATGCTACAATATTTTACGATAACTAAAATAATACAAAATGACCGGAAAATCCTTAAAAATTCGAGAAATACTAGAAAACTTGTATTATGTGTTAGTATGAATCTTGTATAAACTTTGTATGAAAGTTTCAATAACTTGCGATTTCATCAAATGAGATTAATGCGAGGGGTTCACTTTCACCTTCCGTCTCCTTTCCACTTGCGCGCTCTCCATTCTCTGCGTCTTTCTCGCACGTCAACAGCGATCCCCTTGCCTTAAGACGACTCGGAAGCTACTGAATTGGGAGAGAGATGCATAGAATGAAAAGTAAATGAGAGGAACAAGGACAAAAAGAGAATGCCTTGCACAAGTCGTCTTAAGAGGAGGGATCCACTTTCACCTTCCGTCTCCCTCGCTCTCGCGCGGTTCTCATTCTATGCATCTCTCTTGCATGCGCTCGAAAGCCGAGAGCGAGCCCCTCGCCTTAAGGTGAGGAGGTCGCTGTTGACGTGCGAGAAAGACGCAGAGAATGGAGAGCGCGTGAGTGGAAGGGAGACGCCAAGGTGAAAGGGAACCCCTCGCCTTAAGGGGATCCGAGCGCTGGGCACGTGCTTCTCCCTCGCTCTGGCGTGGTTCCCATTCTACCCATCTCTCTCGCACTTGCTAGAAAGCCGGTGGCGCTCGGATCCCCTTAAGGGCATGGGGCCCTCCCACCACTTTCATTTCTATCCCCACCACCGTCGAAACGTTTTTTAAGGATTTTTCCATGACACGATGTTTTCGAAAAATCATTTTGCACACTTACTAAAGACAAGTAAACAAATTCCGCTATGTAGAGTTTTTTCGAAAAAACATTGAAAAACTGTTCTGATTCGTTTTGTGCTGTGAGAATGACCTTGAGATCTTTTTTTTCACGATTTTACTGCGAATTCGCGATACATCGCAAAACCTTTTGGCACGCTTATTAGATACGAGTAGATCAACTCCGCTATGTAGAGTTTTTTCGAAAACATCGTGAATTCACGGAAAAATCCGAAAAAAACGTTTCGACGGTGGTGGGGATAGAAATGAAAGTGGTGGGAGGGCCCCATGCCCTTAAGTTTTATTGAAAAAAAGTTACAACTATGAGCCTACTTGCTTTTTACGTTATTATTCATTCAATTTCATCACTCGATAGTCATTTTATTCGCTTTATCAATTATATAAATCATACTTGAATTAACTTTATCTGAATTAGAATTATGGACTTAATGAAATACCTGATAAACTTAAAAGAACACATGTAAAGCAATAAATAAAATATTCACGAGAAAACTTGGAAGGATCATAATTTGCTCACATATCATAAAAATACTAGTTATGTCAACTCTCATACAAGATTCATACAAAATTCATACTGTTATATGAAGCTCATATTATGACACTTGTTGCATGATGGAAACTTTACTAGAAAATCCATTTATGCTTATGAGAAATGGATTATCATTCTAAATTCTCGTGCACTGCGTACTAAAGTGCAAGTCGGTTATCACAAACATGCTCGCTAGGTGGCTACACCGCATTTTTTTCTGGAATGAGATTTATTCGGGAAATTTTTTAAATACTAACATTCTCAAAACATAACCCTTTTATTATCAGCTGTCTCGGTAGGAATGTTAATTTTCTATTTGAATAACTCGATAACATTTAAACTTTTTTTGTATTATTTGTCAAATATTAAGTACTGATTTTGCTAGTCTTTAGACTCCTCAAAAATGATCACGTGCAGGTATATAAAACTTTTTTATTATATTATTTATAATATTATAACAACACAGTTTGAGGATAAAAGTAAAATTAAATAATTCGAGCTGAGGCAGATTGGAGCATTCTCAATTGTTAGAGACCCGAATTCTCAAAAGGTGATGTAATCAATTTAGAGTTCTTTACTGGTAAGATATTGTTACTCGGCTGCAGGTCAAAACAATTTGAATATAATATTCGTGTATAATACATATTTAAATATGATCTAATAAATAATAAGATATTTTTTTATATAGTTATATATGACATTTTTTACAATAACAAAATATTTACTAGACATGTAAAATATTATTAAAATACAGTGGATAAATTTGAGTTGCGAAAATAAATTTTAAAAACTGTACATTAGAAGTCAATTTGAAAACATGACAAAATTATTGTAAACTAGAAGAAAAAAAAAAAAAAGAAAGAAAAATACCTTGGATTTGAGTATATAAAATCTAGAATCTGACAAATTTCAAATAAAACGAGTTGGCTGCACAAATTGACTAATTCTATAATTCCAATTCCAAAAATTTTTTATTAACAAAGTATAAAAATGGAAGGATTGAAAAGCGTTTAAAAATATTTAATTTCTTGAATTTGTGATGCTTAATTTAATGTTATAAAATTTGAATTCATATTTTTAAAAATATATTTTATAAAATGGAAAATAAAAAAAAATTACTTTTATATTTTTTGTTTATATTTGTAATCATGTACGGTAGATAAATTTGAATATAATATTGATGTGTGATAATTTTATAAATATAATCTTATGAATATTTAATTAGATTTTTTAAATATTACTCAAGTACAGCGGATAAATTTGAATATAATATTCGTGTATTTTAAATATATAAATATAATCTAATAAATATTCAGGTATTTTTGATATAGATACATAAAATAGACGTATATAATATTTTATACAATAATAAAATATTCAATTGAATTTCTAAAATATTATTCAAGTTGAGTGAATAAATTTGAATAGAATCTTTGTGTATTATAAATATACCACTATAATCTAATAAATATTAAGATATTTTTTTATGTTGTTTTATCCTTATTTTATACAATGACAAAATATTCCATCAGATTTTCAAAATATTATTCAAATACAGTGGACAAATTTGAGTGGCAATTTTAAATTTCGAGAACATGCCGGAATTTGTGATGGTAGTAGTGAAATTGATCTTGAAGATTATTGCATTAATAAAGTATAAGAAGGCAAAAAAAAAATCTTGAATCACGCACATTACATAATTGAATGGAGCGAGACAAGGTAAACAGAGAATGTGCGAGTAACGTGTCGTTTATTCGCCGAGAACAATAATAATTATGCGCAACAGGAAAGAAAAAACCGCTGCGCATGCAAATTGTACGGCGATGAAAAAAAGGTAATGTTCGAAAAGCGGGTTTTTGAAATAAGAAAAAAAAAACAGATGCGGAAAATAGGAAGAATTGTTGGGTTATGAAAGATGACTCACCCAAAAAGGGACGTCGTAGTTGCAGGCGAATCAGTCATTTTTTCGCTAACCTCGTGCAAAAAAGAGTTTACAAAAAACGCTCGGTTCCAATTTCACCTCGAATCGTGTCGAAAGGCTTCTTCCCGTTTCTTCATTTCGTCATGACAAAACTACTCCGGCGGCGGCAATTATTACTTCTTCCTCTTTTTCGCTCGTTCTGCTTCGATAAATAAATCGACACTAGCAAGACTCAGTGTCACGAGGTCATTATTTATTTCCTAGCCACAATATCTTTCCGAGACTCTCTCCTCTAGTTTTTTCTACAACAAAATGACATGCTCGTTTCCAAAATCGCGCACGCAGAAAATTTGCGTGAAGAAAAAAACTGCGCTAAAATCACAACCAGGGTTGCCAGTAAATATGGCGCAGGCCTAGAGATGTCCCATTTGTCATGTGACGTTCCTGTGACGGTCATATGACCGTCACAGGACCGTCACATGACCATAAATTTCATGACGTTATGACCGTTATGACGCAAATTTAAAATAACAGTCACGGCACATCTATATAAATGCATTGAAAAATATATTTTTTTATGTCAATTTTTTTCCTCAACCACTGAAAATCATATTATATTAAATTTCTGCTGCTTTGATGAATCAATATAAAAATCTTCATTTTTT
>JAPYZL010212087.1:0-15595 GCA_030522825.1 Platygaster orseoliae | reverse complement strand
TAAAAAAACACTTTTAGTGTCTGAGACAAAAAAACTTTCACCAATGCAATAAAGATAAAGATTTTCAAAATTTAAAAATAAGAAAATTAGTATGAGTCAATGCTTAAACAATAACAACTATGCTATCTCAAAAATAATTAACTCTAAATCGAAGAATTTAAAAATTTATAATTAACTGAAATGTCTGAAGTTTTTGAGAAGTCAGGGGTCTTCCCAAATTTTTTCTTTTTTTCATAGTTTATGTGCATTGAATCTCAGGGATTTTCAAAAAATTTACATTAATCTTTAGTACCTGAAATTATTGAACTGTCGAAAATTGTCTTAATTCTATTTAAGAATGCGAATTATTTATAATTTGAAAAAAATTTTTCGAATACAAGAAAATTCTCGAGAATATCGCGATTTTCGATACAATTTTTTAATTTTCTTGAAAGTTGTTCAATAACAGATTTTTTTCAAATTCGGGAAATGCGTTATATTTAATCGATATTGAAGGATTATCTCCATTTTTCTTTATATACATGAAATTTTATCATTTTATTATATTGAATCATTGTTCATAAAAAAAATATAAATAGTTTTTTTTATGATTTATTATTGCATAAGTTGTACTATGTATTTAAAAAAATATAATTGATACATTGAAATTGAAAAGTTTTAATGCCTTTCAGGATCCTAAATTTTACAGGATTTGCAATGTTTTTCAACTCCTACATAACACAGAAACATTTAATAATTTTGACATATTCTAACTTATTCGAAACCTCGTATTCCGGCAGAATTCCTAAATTTTTCAAATTACCGAATTTTTTCAAGTTTTTTATTTTTTGGGACTCTAAATTTTTGAGTTTTCCGAATGCTCTAAAATTTTTTAAACTTTTCCGAATCTTGGACTTTCACTAAATTTTCGAATTTTTCGGAATACCAAATTAAGATTTTTGGGGATTCCCGATTTTTTTCAGATTCCCAAATTTTTCGGGATTTAAAAACTTTTTGAGATTCCAGAAATTTTTGGAATTCCTGGACTTTTCGGAGTTCCCGAACGTTTCGAAATCTTGGGCATCATGATACAATACAGGTGCAATTAAGAAGTTGCATGGAAAAAAAATTAAATTTGGCAACATATGTATTCATTATTTTCGAAAAAAATTTATATGTATTTTTGGTTTCTTTGAAAAATAATTATTCCAAAAATATCTGAATTTTGTTAAAATTACGTCACTTTCTTTGACTTTTTAAAACGATGTGTTTCCGTCAATTTGTAAAATATGACAAAAAGAAAAAACACGTGTCTGATATTTATTGATAAACTATAACGATATCAACAATACAAAAATTTATGCAACTTCCCAATTTGTGTATTCGTATTTTTATTTATCTTGATAATCAACTGGATTGAAACAGTATTTCATATTTTATACGTTTTCCTAGCGAAACATTTATGATTAGAATTTTGTTTCGGAAAAATTTTCTCTAAGGTCAGTTTTATTATTTTTTTCGAGTTGGTAAAATTATAAAATTTCTAAATTTCGTTTCACTTCAAGAACTCATACGAAACCATTGGTAATGTCCTCTAGATTTTAGTAACTACTTTTTTTTAAATTTTAGACATTATATTACTTATTATTAATTTTCGTGAAATTTGATTAATTAATTTTTATTGCATAAATAAAAGGAAAAACTGTTTTCATTTTTATTTCCAATATGTATAAATTATTTTTTATTGTGTATTTCAGAATCTCAATGAATGGCAGGATTATGAATTCTTATGAGAATCTCGGAAATTCAAGTTCTTTGTGAATTTGATCATGTTGAATTACCGGTAATTTATTTTTTGGTAATGCAACTTTTAAATTACCGTTATATTACTGTAAATTACAGTAATTAATCATGGAAATATTCTTTAACGTGAAAATTACCGTCAGATATTGATTGGTAACGTAAAATTATTTTTTGCCTAATAATTGAATATTTATGTGATAAGAATCATTTAATATCCTAAAAAACAAGTAAGTTAATAAAAACAGCAATTAATAAAATTTTTTATTATTGGAGTTACATATAGTCACACCCGTAACAACCTGCAGTTGAAATATCACAAGTATTATACATGCTGACGAAACTTTATTTTCGCCAAGATTTAGAGGTCTTCGGCTAATTTTATCAGAACGAACGAATAAAATAGGCTTTAAATCTCAATATCTCAAATATCGTATCAAAAAAACTCAATGTGTTGGAATTAAAAACACAAATAAAGAAAATTTTTTAAAATGTTGAATTTGATAATAAATTATTGTTTTTTATAATTGTATATGCCGGTGAAATCACAAGTAAAAAAATTTTTGTAATATTACTTAAAAATTACGTTGAGTTTGTGGAAGATAATGTGAATCATTTTTCATATTTTTTAAATTTCCATATAATGTAGGATAATTTCCATACAACATGAAAAACTTCCATACACGATTATGGAAAAATTGCGATATTTTTTACAGTGTACACTACCGTGCAAAAATATAAGGACATAATTCAAAAAATTTTTTTTGAGTTTGCGATTGTTTTTTATTGTGTGCAACAGAATTTTATGATTGAGTCTTGTAAATAAACTATAAAATAGACTTTTTTGCCATGATTTACATAAATTTGTAATAAATTAGCTAATTATTATTAGTCAAAATGATGGAATTTGAAAGGGACCAAAAGTTTTTTATTTTTTAGTAGCATCATTTTTGCGCTGTAAAATAAATTATTTTTTTTATACAAAAATTTATTTCTATTGATTTCTATTTATCGAATTTACTCTCTTAATATATTTTAAGAAATAAGAGCATATATTATTCGATATTTTTAGATATTTTCATACAAAGTTTGCATGTAATGAAGATACATACAATCATAAAATATAGTCTATTATCTAGTTTTAATACAAAATTTAATCATAAAATACTGTTTCACACAATAAACTACAATCACAAACCCAAAAAATATATTTTATCGATCATGTCCTTATACTTTTGCTCGATAGTGTACATCTCCAATAAAATTCAATGATCGAAGCAAGAATAAAATACTCCTTAATAATTATTATTATAATTTTAATTATTTATTATTAATAACTAGTAATATAACAATAACAATAACAACAACAACAATAATAATAAGTAATATAGCTCTATATCTCCAATAAAATTCGATGATCGAAGCAAGAATAAATTATCTTTTCACAATCGTTCTTTAAACATCCGTTAAAAATCATATCTTTCTTACTACATAAAAAAAACCAGAGAAGTTAATAAATAAATAAATTTAATCAGATAATCTAAATCAAGACATCCACACGACCACACATATATTAATACATAAAAACTAATAAGAATTAAAATTGATTCTCGACAGCTAAAAAATAAAAAATATTTATAACTGACATCTGTAGCTACTTGTTTTCACGAGTTAATTCTGTTTGGCTCCGATGACCGTGATTGTTTTGCATTTTGAAAATAGTCTCACTCGCGGTTGTTGATAATTACACAAATATGTATGATGGATGTAGCAGGGTCATTGCCAGAAACAGCTGATAGGAGGAGGAAGGAAGCGGAGAGAGCAGGTCTGTCGTGAAAGTACGCGATTCCACGATAGTCCAGGTCAACGAAAACGGAAAAAAGTACTTGATCAGTCATCACCTTGAGGCCGGGTTTGACGAGGCTCAGTAGGTCATAGTTCCAAGGGTCGTAATCATCCCCTCGACGAGCGTCCGCAGTGCAGTTGCCCTGCTTCGGCGCCTCGAAAACGATCCGTTCGATCTGAGTGCAAAAACCAAAATTGTCCCATTTTCTATATGTTTCCCTGAAAAAGGCATTGCACAACTCGATCCCGTAAGCCAAAAAACTGCGGGGCGAGGTCGCGCGTAAAAAAATGATAAGCGGCCGGAATAACGTAAAGAAAATATAAATGCAAGACTACAGTTGTTTCATTATTGCAGCAGCGGCGACAGCGTGTTTTCGAGTGGTGCACCTTACAGAAGGGTCTCAGCTGTACCTTGCCAGCGACGAGGGCATTTTTCCCGAGGATCGTCGTCGCGAAATTGTGCACCTCGGAGAGAGCCATCGGTTAAAGATCGACAGCCATTATGTAGCACCGCACTGTATACATTACACTTGCATTACTGCCGTAAGTGGTGTTGTCTGGTGTTGGCCGCCGCCACCGCAAGTATCACCATCGCTTATTCGCAGCTATTCGACTCGCGTATTACTCGACTCATGCGTATTTCGAGTTTCGAGCTCTTTCTGGTTACCCCCCCCCCACCCCGCTGACTTCTTATTTCATCCCCCCCCCCTCTTCTTCCGACTTATTCGCAGTATCACTGTAATGTACTCGCGAATCCTACTACTACTGCCACTACCGGTCTTGACCCCAACTTTCTCGCTGCTGCTGCTTCTGCTGTTGCTGCACCAACCACAATTCGTGACATCTCATTAAGACTCTCTTTTTTCCTACGAATGTTTGCCTGACTAATCAATGATGGAGCTGGAGAGATTGAGGGGGGGGGGGGGAGAAAGGGAGACATTACTGCGATGTTTTTTAAGATTTGAGGATGGTCAGTCATTTATTGTTTAGGGTATTTTAATATTTATTTTTTACATTCAAAATGATGTAAATGATGTAAAATGATGTCATAGAAAATCGTGAAATTTCCATGAAACTTCTATGAAATTTTAAATAACTTAAAATTTTGTGAAATATAAGTAAGCTCTCGTACGGAACACATACGTTTATTAAACGTCGCGTAAACGTTGAAAAAATGTGATCATGACCGCTTAGCAAACATAGAGCAAAAGTTAAAAAAATAAAAGTTGAGTAAACATTTTCGCAACAGTAGTAAACAACGGTAAACTATTAACTTACTGAAAACTACTAACGATAAACGTTAATAAACAAAGATAGTAAAATCGGTGCAAAATTGCATATGATTCGAAGTTTTACTAATTTATAACTCATTCCTTATTCACGAATTCCAGAATTATTATGGAAACATTGAAATGACGTTTACTAGACGTCAGAAATTTTAAATGGTATTGCAATTGCATGTCGAAAAAACGTCATGAAAACGTTGTCTCGATGTTTACTAAACGGTTAGAAACTGATTTGTAAGCTTTTTTTCTTTCAGCGACACGAAGTCGATGGTTTACTAAACGTTGTGAAAATGTTTATTAAACATTGATTAAAAAACGTTCGTTCGATGTTTTACTTTTTTTTAACGTTTACTTGACGTTTAATTTATTTGACGCTGACATTTCCACAACTTTCAAATATTTTTAGGATGGCGGTTACTCAATGTTTACAAAACGTAAGTGTTCCTTACGGGAATTGCCATATTGTGTTTTTTGGTGGGAGAGCACGAAATTACACAACAAATTCGTCCATATTTTAATTCATCGATATTGCTTGAGAATCTTAATTCCAGAAACGGGAATTAAGAAAATTTTTTGTGTGATATTACAATTAGAAATGACACGCGATGCATGTGACGGTACCCGGTCACTTTCCCGAAAGCAGTTTCCCGACAAACAATTTATCCGACAACATTTTTCCCGACACTGCTTTTCTATTCTTTTATATGAATATACCGGTACTGAGTCAGTTTTTCTAAAAAGTTTTCAAAAGTTATAATATTTTTTCTTAATGAACTTTTCATTTAATTTGAAATTTTTTAATTTATAATTTCATATGTAATAATTAATTATAAATTATAATTTTTTTGTTCTTATGCGAATTTTCTCTAATTTAAAATTTTTTTACTGCAACAAAGTTTTTGAACTAATGAAGAAAAAAAAAACGTTAGAAAATATTTTTCAGAAAAAATGCGCCATAATCAAAAATATATCAATTATTCATATATTGTTTTTTGAGAAATAATAATTAAAGAGTAAAAAATATATATATTTAATTCTGAATCGATTTCTTTTTGTTTTTAAAATTTATGCTACTTTTTAAAAGTTCCCAGGCAACGATTGTTTATTATTCCTGGCCAATTTTATTTCGAAACGTCACAGTTTGATTTTTTTAATTCATTTTTTTGAGAATTACTTTATGTGACCGTTTCTTATACTTATATTTTCTTTTTTTGGATAAACTTTTCCTTGCCCTCTTTAAACGATCATTTTTGATACAAATTTTTTGGCTACAAAAATTTATTGTAGAAGCATGTCTACTTTGATTAAAAAAAGTAAACTTTTTTTATTTTTTGAAACAGTCTGTCGGGAAAAATATGACTCAATTCAATCATAGGATTTTTGTCGTAAACATAGTCTGTCAGGAAAAAGGTCGTCGGGAAAATTGACTGTCGGGAAACTACATTCGGGAAAATGGACGGGAATCGCATGTGACAATTCGTTATATTTTTATATGGATGAAAATATTTCTCTTTGGTTCATTTTTTTTCGAATTCATATTTTCAGTATATTTTTTCTAATTATAATTAATCAAATTAATTTTTAATTTGTCATTTAATTTGTAATGATTAATTTTTAATTTTATTTATTAAAATTTTCAAATTGAAATTTCAATTCATTTAATGTCTATTGAAGGTTTTTAAAACTCAGTTGTATTTTTTCTGATTTTTCTTAGTACTTGTACAATTTGAAGAATTTTTCACTGTTTTGGTGTAATTTTCTATAAATTTTTCGAATTATGTGTTTTAGGAATCATTTGTTTAAATTTTTAAGAAAATTATATCTATATACGTAGTTTTCGATTATTCATAAATTTTTAGCATTCCCCCCATTTTTTGGCATTGATGAATTTTTTAACGATTCTTCAGTATTTTCATAGATTTAAGGAATTTTCGTAGATTAATATATAAATTTTCGGAATTCGACACAAGAGAATTCTGATTTCGAGCGATTTTTAATAATTTCATAAATTTTTGAGAAAATTGTATCTCAGTAAAATTTCATGTATTTTTCGTTTTTTTTTTTTTTGTTATCATAAGATTTCATCGCGTTTCTATTATTTTTATATTGTATATTTTTAGAATTATTTTCACAAAGCAGTCCTTACATAAAATTTTATTACTTTCAGTATTTCTAAAGGTTTTGTATGATTCAAAAGATTTTCTGAAATTGTTATGAATTTTTATCTAGATTCCTATTATTTGATGCTCTTGTATTCAAAGTTTTATAGATTTATTGCATTTTCATAGATTCTAATTTTTTTCGATAATTCATTTGGTTTTAACAATTTTCCAAGTTTTTACTTTCAACATTATTCTAGCCAAACGATAATAATCAGAATTACAAAAAAAAAAACTTCTTTTGAAGCCTTAAAAAATTCTACTAATTGAGTAGTAGAATTTGAAACTACTAATGTAGTTAATGAAAATATCATTATTCACATTATAGTGATAAATTTACTAACTGTTTAGTCGTTTCAAAAATTTCACTAATTAAAAGGTAAAATTATAAATCACTAACTCATGTAGTAGAATTTGACTATTTCTTTAGCGAACTTGTGGAATTCCACTAATTCTATGGTGGATTGACCTCACTCACCTATTAATTAAATTATTAAAAATTTCACTAACTCAAACTGGAAAAACAATAATAATTCTATCCAAATTTCGGGAGGGGTTAAAATCCACAAAACCCTCGTTTGCTTAATAGAAAAATATAAATAATAATAAAAAAACAACTATCAGTGAACGTGACATTGAAAATTAATGTACTCCACGTTTCTCTGTTGTTTCTCGTGACGTTCTTTGACGCCGGTATTTTACGCTGGTGTAATAATTCTTTCGGGAACAGGTCAAGATTCGCGAATGCGGTCTTAGGGGAAAAAACACCGTAAGAATAGTGAATATATGACACATTGTAGACATTGCGGTATCGTTTTTAAAATGAGAAACTGGGATTGCGTGTGGATAATTTAACGTGGGTATTGCATTGCGGGATTTAAATTGTAAAACTTTCTGATTTTCTTTGGCGCACGTTTTAGTACACTTCACATTTTAATGAATGACTTCCAATGCATTTTTTTATGAAAGGAGACTACTTTATTTAAATGTTTCGTTTAGGGGAACGAATATCACACTTTTTGATATTGTTAGATGAAATAATTTTGAAGTTTTTTTCAGAAGTAATTTATTTGGATGAACCTTGAATTTTGAAATTCATAACTGAAATTTTCAAATCCCAGAATCATATTTTCGAAATGTTGAATTATGAAAAACGATAAAGTAGGTAAATTTGTATTGACAAACTTAAAAATTTCTGTTAATTAACTAAAAATTAGTTATTGAAAGTTTATTTTCACATGAATTTCTAGGGCTGATTTTTTCATCAGATTTATTTCAAAATGACAGTTAAATAAAAAGGCTAGTAATGGGAAAATAAAAAATAATTGTTTTTTTGGATTTAATAAATTAGAGTCTATAACTTTATATATTTTTTATTCGTTTATCATTCAATCGTTTCTTCGATTTTTTGAATTCTTGTATTTTTTGCAGTAACTTTGATAAATAACCGTTATCGAAAAATTCAAAGCAGCAATTTTTTTATGCAAAATATTGACGACTTTATCGATTTCTCGTTAAAAATATCAGAATCACAATTTTTCTGACCTCGAAATTGTTATTTAAGAATAATAAAAAATTATTGAGATCTAAAATTCGAAGTGATTAATTTTCAATTAGTTGATATCAGTAATGTGTACTTTGTTATTAAAAATCTATTAATTTGAACCAGAATGTTTCTCATTGTTTAGTTTTTCAATTATTCAATCAAAAACTATAAATTTTTCAACTACATTCATACATTTTTCAATTAAGTTTTTAAGCGAAAAATTTCAAATTTCGATAATCTTTTATTGCAATTAATAAAATAATCGATTGATTTTCCATACAAATTTCGATCCAACTTTTAAAAAAACTGAACTTCGAGTCGACAAAACTAAATTTCTTATTTTCAAATTTGCTTACTTCCTCCTTTGTCAAACAAAACAATATTTTTTTCCATGGCGTGATATTAAGGAGCCCGTTTCAAATTACTAATAGGGGCGTTTAAAAAAAAAAAAATAATATAATAAAATATAAAATATGTAAAATAAACCATCCATCAGAAACATCCTATAAAAATCTGCAGCGAGTAAGAGGCTATAAAGATCTTTTTCAACTCTTTTAATTGGCAGTAAATTCGATAAACAAACTTCATCGAAAATTCATGAATTTAAAATACAGAATAATAGTGATAACTATAAATTACTTTATGTATTAACATGAATTTATTTAAATGCAATCAAATTAGTTTTTTATACATAATTGCACGATTTTTAGACTTTTTCATCTAAAATGTCATACTTGAAAAATTTTCTGATCTTGGAATTACGCTTTTTTAATGGTTAAACTCGTAGCTTTTTTCATTCGTTTATTCCTCGATTTTTGAACTCTCGTACTTTTTGCAATAACTTCGATAAATAACTATTATCGTAAATTCACAAATTTAAAACACTGAATAATCATGACGAGAAAAAATTCGAATAAATTTAATTTTTTTAAGTAAAATTTCGACGTCTACAAAAAAATAATTATTAGGATCTAAAATTCAAAATGCTTAGTTTCCAATTAGTTTATAATTATATGTTCTTTTTATAAAAAAATCTATAGATTCGAACCAACATTTTTTTATTGTTTGTTTTTTCAATCATCCAATCAAAAATTATACGAATTTCGTAACTATAAATTTTTCAATCATTTTTTTACGCGAAAAATTATTAATTTCAATATTCTCTTTATTGCAATAAATAAAAGAATTTATAGATTTTCACTACAAATTTCGATCTACCTTTTATACATTTCTTAACTAATTTTTCATTTCTATTATTCCGAGAACTTCAAATTTTCAAAAAACAGAATTTCGAATCGACGAAAATCATATTACTTATTTTCAAATTTGCTTAAATTTCTCCTTTGTCGAACAAAACAGTTTTTTCCGTGGCGCAATATTAAAAAAAGAACCAACCTTAAATGGTTAATAAGGGGTTTCAAAAAAAAACCTCAGCAAGAAACATTTTATAAAAATCTGAAACGTGTAAAAGGACTATCGAGTTATTTAAAAATCAACTTTCTGTTGCTTCTCATTATTTTTTAACTCTCTTTCTTGGCATTATCTTCAATAAACAAAATCTTCATCAAAAATTCATTAATTTTAAATACAGAGTAATAGTGATAAAAAGAAATTTCTTTATGTATTAACAAAAATTTATTTAAAAGCAATCGATTCAGTTTTTTATACATAATTTCACGATTTTTAGAATTTTTCGTCTAAAATGTCATACTCAAAAATTTTTCTTATCTGGGATATTCGATTTTTCATTGTTTATATACCTATAGCTTTTTTTAATCGTTTATTTTTCAATGTTGGAACTCTCGTTCTTTTTGCGATAATTACGATAAATTAAAATTATCGAAAATTCACAAATTTAAAGCACTGAATAATCATGACAAAAATAAATTCAATTCAAGTTGGTTTTTACGTAAAATTTCTCGTTTAAAATATCAGAATCACAATTTTTTCGACCTTGAAATTTTAATTCACAAATAATAAATAATTATCGGTAACTAGAATGTAAAATGGTTAATTTTTAATTTTGTTATATCAATGTGTTCTTTTTATTGGAAAATCTAATGATTCGAACAAATATTTTTTAAGTGGTTTAATTTTCTAACTATTCAATCAAAAATTACAAATTTTCAAACTACTCTTACATTTTTGTATCAAGTTTTTAAAAAAGAAATTCTAAATTTCGATCCACCTTTTAATTATTTCTCAAATGATTGAACAACTCTATTATTCCAATTAATAATCATGACAAGAAAAAATTCAAATAAATTTGGTTTTTTTCTTTTTTAAGTAAAATTTCGACATCTTTAAAAATTTCTCGTTAAAATAGAATCACGATTTTTCAGACCTCGAAATTTTTATTTGCAAATAATACATAGTTTTTGGTATCTAAAATTCAATATCGTGTTAATTTTGAATTATTTAATATCAATGTGTTCTTTTTTTTAAAAATTTATTGATTTGAACTAACATTTTTTTTAATTTTTAATGTTTTTAACTATTCAATCAAAAATTACAAATTTCTTAACAACTCTTACATTTTTGTATCAAGTTTTTAAAAAAGAAATTCCGAATTTCGATCCACCTTTTAATAATTTCTCAAATAAGTGATCAACTCTATTATCTCAATTAATAATCATGACAAGAAAAAATTCAAATCAATTTGCTTTATTAAAGTACAATTTCGACGTCTCAAAACGTTTCTCGTTTAAAAAAGAATTACGATTTTTCATACTTCGAAGTTTTTATTTACAAACAATCAACAATTTTCGCTATCTAAAATTGAAAATGGTTAATTTTCAATTATTTGATATTAATTTTTTTTTTAATCTATTGTTTCAAACTAACCTTTTTTTCACTAAATTTCTTCATATATTAACACAAATTTATTCAAATGCAATCGCTTTTGTTTTTTAAACATAATTTCACAATTTTTAGAAATTTTCGTCTAAAATGTCATACTCAAAAATTTTTCTGATCCTTGAAATACGATTTTTCATTGGTTGTACACCTATAGCTTTTTTAATCGCTTAGTTTTTAATGTTTGAACTTTCGTTCTTTTTGCAATAACTTCGATAAATAATCATAATAGAAAATTCACAAATTTAAATCACTGAATGATCATGAAAAAAATAATTTCAATTCAAGTTAGTTTTTTACGTGAAATTTCTCGTTCAAAATATCAGAATCACAATTTTACCGACCTCGAAATTTTTATTTGCATATAATAAATAATTATCGGCATCTAAAATTTATAATAGTTAATTTTCAGTTATTTGATAAAAATGTGTTATTTTTATTAAAAAATCTATTGACTCGAACGAACATTTTTTAAACTGTTTAATTTTTTAACTATTTAATCAAAATTTTCAAATTCCATAACTACTTTTACATTTTTGTATGAAGTTTTTAAAAATGGAATCTTAAATTTTGATTCACTTTTCATTAATTTTTCAAATAATTGATCATCTCTATTATTTCAATTAATAATCACAAGAAGAAAATACAAATCAATTTGTTATTTTTTATGTGAAATTTCGGCGTATTTAAAAATTTCTCGTTTTAAAATAGAATCACGATTTTTACGACCTCGAAGTTTTTATTTACAAATATTAAACAATTTTTGGTAGCTAAAATTCAAAATAGTTAATTTTCAATTATTTGATATTAATGTGTTCTTTTTTATTTAAAAATCTATTGTTTCAAACTAACCTTTTTTTAAAATAAATTTCTTCATATATTAACACAAATTTATTCAAATGCAATCAGTTTAGTTTTTTTATGCATAATTTGACGATTTTTAGAATTTGCCATCTAAAATGCCATACTCAAAAAGTTTTCTGATCTTGAAAATACGATATTTCATTGAATATATTACAGACCTGTAGCTTTTTTTTATTCGTTTATTTTTCAATTTTTGAACTCTCGTTCTTTTTGCAATAACTACGATAAATAATCATTATCGAAAATTCAGAATAGTTTATTTTCAATTATTTGATAACAATGTGTTATTTTATTAAAAAATCTATTGTTTTGAATCAAGATTTTTTTAACTGATTAATTTTTAACTATTCAATCAAAAATTACATATTCTTAACTACTCTTACATTTTCGTATCTAGTTTTTAAAAAAGAAATTCGAAATTTCGATCCACCTTTTAATAATTTTTCAAATAATTGATCAACTTTATTATTTCAATTAATAATCATGACAAGAAAAAATTCAAATCAATTTGTTTTTTTATGTAAAATTTTAACCATTTTAAAAATTTCTCGTTCAAAATATCAAAATCACAATTTTTCCGATCTCGAAATGTTTATTTACTAATAATAAATAATTTTCGATGTCTAAAATTCAGAATAGTTAATTTTCATTATTTTATATCAATGTGTTCTTTTTATTTAAAAATCTATTAATTTGATCCAACATTTTTTTAATTGTTTAATTTTTCAGTTATCCAATCAAAAATAACAAATTTCCTAATTACTATTACATTTTTGTATCAAGTTAAAAAAAAATTCCAAATTTCGATCCACCTTTTAATAATTTCTCAAATAATTGATCATCTCTATTATTTCAATTGATAATCATGACAAAAAAATGCAAATCAATTTGTTTTTTCATTCAAAATTTCAAACACTTTAAAAATTTCTCGTTCAAAATATAAGAATCACAATTTTACGACCTCAAATTTTTTATTTACAAATAATAAATAATTTTCAATATCTAAAATTAAAAATAGTTAATTTTCAACTTTTTTACATCAATATGCTCTTTTTAAAAAAATCTATTTCTTCAAACTAACATTTTTTAAATTGTTTACAAATTTTCTAACTATTTTTACATTTTCGTATCAAGTTTTTCAAAAAGAAATTCCAAATTTCGATCCATCTTTTAATCATTTCTCAAATAATGTATTATTCCAATAAACTTTTGATTTTCAAAAAACATTTTGTTCAAAAACCAAAAATATTTCCTTCAATTTCTCCTCTCGTCGAACAAAACAATTTTTCCCTTAACACAATAATAAAAAAACAACCAACTTTAAATGGCTAGTAAGGGCTTTCGAAAGTAAAAACCTCCGCAAGAAACATCCTATAAAAACCTGCAACGACTAAAAGGCAACCATGTTCTTTAAAAATCAACGTTCATTTCTCGCGAAGAGCAAGAAAGTTTCCAGGTATTTCAGGATCGTGGACACCGATTTCCTGGAAACGAGTCGCAATAATCGTAACGCAACGCGCGAGCGTTTAGCCCGTTTAGCCAGTAAATGC
The DNA here is from genome assembly GCA_030522825.1 of Platygaster orseoliae. Classification (NCBI taxonomy): domain Eukaryota; kingdom Metazoa; phylum Arthropoda; class Insecta; order Hymenoptera; family Platygastridae; genus Platygaster; species Platygaster orseoliae. Next base: position 1,710 of record JAPYZL010212087.1, on the reverse strand, counting down.
TGCCCCCTCTTCCACGAAACGTGGGCTTTTAACCGTCACTTTAAAAGCGTTAAACCCCCAAAACCTTCTTTCCCCTCTTTCCCCGCCCACACCAGATTCAAACAAACACATGCAAATCCTTCGCTGCAATAAACTACACATTTTCAAACACATTCCCTGTATTTTATAAATAAATAAAACGACGCGGAGAATAATTCGTTTCGCAGATGTTTTTAAACGTATTGTTGCGAAAAAAAAAAATGACAAGCGTGTGGCGATTGTTGTTAGTATGCACAAACTATACATTGCGTAATAAATGTAACTTACGTTTTCGGCTTTTCCCGCTTTGCGGAATGGTTTGTCGTGGAAATTCGCGCCAATTTCCAAGGGCTTCGGCCGAACGTAGTGTGGATGGTGGTGCAGCGTTTCCATGATGTCCAGCATTTACGAGATTTTCCGATGCAAGAACGTTTCCCATTCAACTTTTAAAAAATGGTTTTGTGGGGGTTCGTTGTGGGGAATGATACGCGTTTCGACACGTTCGAGGATTAGCAAACAACTGGGTGCAACTGGGAACTGTGAACTGACCCGGCCAACCGAACTTGCCAAATTGAATTCGCGGACCATGTGGCGACTGTGCAAAGGGGTGCGCGAGTGTGTTTAGCGACGTTCGCGCAAGCGCAGAAAGCTGGCTTGTAATTTGAAAGTGTTACCAACGTTTTCGGGGAAGCCGAGATGAATATGGAATTGAGATGATGGAAGCAATAACACGCGTGGAAATATTTTCCACTTGAGAAATGTGGCAGTGAAAATTAAAAATCACAGCAACGCAAAATAAAAAATATCATGATTAATATCATGATTAGTCACACAAATAAAACTTAAAAATTTTTTTAAATCAGACCTTTATTTTGTGAACAAAATTAAAAAGTAAAAAACATTTTCGATTGAAAATCATGTTTTTATAAAACATGAGACGCGATTTCTCGAACCCTAATTATTGAAAATGACTGAAATTTTTTGCTACGTACTCTAAAAGTCCAAGCGGTAACAACAGTTTAAGATTTTAAGTAAAAAACACGAATTGTTAATGATAATGTAATAAACCATCAATCCCGTACAGAAATCATATTTTATCAGAGCTATTTTTCTCACATTGTGCAATTGTCTTTGAAGAAATTTTTCCCGAAATTTGAGCAAAATCGGAGTGAAATTGCGGAATTGAGAGTGAGTTGAAGCGAAAACGATTCGTCGCGCGATGCGATACCAATGAACTGGCGCGCGAGTTCAATGGAACTTTGTCCCTTAAAATTTTAGGTAAATTTCTAGGAAATTTGCGCGACATTTCTTAGGAATGCACATTTTTGGTAAACCTTTAAAACTGTTGTTTTCTGCGAGAGCCAGTTATATGCAAAATCTCGAACCGTCAACATCACTCTCCTAGAAAAGTTCATTATTTTATTTTGAATTCGATGAAAGGCATTGTTTTTAATAACACGAATTATATTATAAATTAAAAATGTATGAAGGTGGTAGTGTTGAAACGGGCCGTAAAAAAAAAAACGGAGCACAGAAAATTGAGGGCCCGGAAAGCAAAAAAGCGGGAGCGCTCGACCTAGTAAGTAAGGGAGAGGGCGTAACGCGAAGATCCGATCAAAAGGAAGACGAAAACGAAATATTTCAATAAACTTTTTTTATTTAACTCGCCATAACTCTGGAACTAGACATTGG
>JAPYZL010212055.1:0-25426 GCA_030522825.1 Platygaster orseoliae | reverse complement strand
CAGGTTTTCAACAATATTTTTCGTTTTTAATGTTGAGAATATCTTGGTTAATTATGGTTCATTTGACACCTCGAACTTGAGCCTGCTGAAAATAGTTGATCTATATGGTGGACATGGTATCTCCGGTTTAAATATTCAGAAACACAAAATGTAACTCATTTTGTAATCGTAAGACTTCCTGCTATCGCCTCTTCTAGGGAATAAGAAAAAAAAATTTTTATTCAATTTAAATTAGACGTTTTAAAAAAAAATTACGATTTTTGCCATGTTTTTGTTTATATTTTGCATTAAAAACATTAGTTAAACCAAGTGGTTTTTTGTGAATCGTGTCCACCGTCCCGACAAAAAATGGTTTCGAGAAAAACGAGTTTAAAGATTTACAAACATGGTACTCACAAATGATGTGATGAAAATTATTGTTCAAAACCTGTAGAAAAACTTGCAAAAAACGCGAATAAAAATAATGAAAAGCTTTTCATTTACAACGATCTGAACACATCGATATTTCGGACCGCCTGGCGGGTAGAATACCCCCTTAAGACTTAAAAATAATACTTTATAAAGCTAAATAAGTGAGAATCAACTGATTCTTAGCTGAATTCCACTGATTGCAGGAGTAAAAATCATTTCTCTGAGAATCAGTGAAAATTATCTTTCCTGTGTTTCACTAATTCAATCAGTGTGATTGCCGGTTTTTACTGATTACACAGAATTAAGCATAGGAATGTATTTGTGATATTTATATAATATACTTATAACAATAGATTTATTAATTGAGCATTTGAATGAATAGTTATGTTACTGATTCGTTCAGAAAAATACTTGCCTCCACTGATTCATTCTTCAATTCATAACTTCCTCATTAAAAATTTCCTCTACGTATATACGGGTGATACTCATGTTGATGAAATTTTATTATTAATAAATATTTTCTTTCTAATAATTTTCTGTTATTAACTTGACCCTACCTTAATATTTTTCCATTCAATGTTGAAAATTAAATTATAGTGATTTTTCCACTTACTCAATGTGCCATGTAGGACGAGACATTTCAAGAAATAATTTCTGTGACAAGCGTTTCACAAAACTATCAAATTTTTTACAACCTAGTATTGTCATTTGGCTTTCTCGTGACTTGTTTATTTGATTAGAAACACAATATACATTTAAAATTTTAATGAAAATGCTACGAACTCATATTATACAAAAGTTTTTTCACATAGTGAAGCAGAATAAGGAAAACAGCGAAGTAAACGTTCAAAAAATGTTTAACTCTCTAAAAATCAGAGAATTCTCATTTTTCGGTGAATCGTAGACAAGTACGTCTTAAAACCAATCTTTCTTAAAAATCTATGATCGATTTCGGAGAGGCTTCTAGGTGACGTTAATTTTTTAGCTTTCTGAACAAAATACAATAGAAACGGAAAAAATTACGATGTTCGTCAACATTCGTAGAGGTGTTTCACAATGACATTAATTCAGCATTCCAAAAGTAGAACTATCAGGCTTTTCTCAAATCAAGTTTTACTTTCAATACGAAGCGAACGCAATATAAGATATAAAACATGCTATGTAGATCGACGATATTTTTTTTAAAAAGCGGACACATGTTATTTGAAAGTAGAGTACTTTATAAATATTTATTTATTTATTTAGAACAATGACCATGGATAATTCTAGAAACATTATAAATACATTTTAAATATGGGGAACTCATAATATTTGAATTTTCAACATAAAAAACTTGTTTACTCTGAATTTAAAATAAAGTCTTATGTAATGAATTTTCATAATTGCTAACCTCAAAACAGAAAAAGTGTAGAAATCTGCACGAAATGAAAAATACCAAAAACTCCATCGTAACAAAAAAATCTGACTAGAAATTGGAAAAAAAAAATCAATGAAGTTCTAAGATAAACATCGAAAAACAAAATACCGCAACAATGTAAAAATACAAAAAATTTAATAGCTACACAAATATTCTGTTTGTTTCTAATTATGTACATGAAAAACAAGAAGAAAAGTTAGGAAAAAAACACGTGAAAACACGGCATGCAAAATTTATCTTGTCAAGTTTCTAGTTATCAAACTTTGCGAGATCTGGGTAGCAAAGATTCAAAACTTCCATCCACAGAGAGCCCGGTAGTGTAGTGAATTAAGTCACGTGTGTATAACTTAGTAGTAATTAGTGTGAACGAAACATTTGTTATTGTTACAATGCTTCATTGCAAGGGAAATGGAGTTATGTGATGCCTCGATAAGAAATTTAAAAGCAAAGAAAAATCTTTTTTTTCCTCAAGATACTAAAAATTAGTAACTCTCTTCATTACTTTTCGTGTTATTTGCCATTAATAGTATGTAATACAGAAAACTTTGAAATATTTATTCAATTATTCTAATAATTAGCAATAACTCATAGTCATAATTATTTTCAAATATTATTCTATACTTTTGATTGAGAATAATTCAACAACGCGATAATATAATATTTCTCTTAAAACGTCAGTTTTTTCCTATATGTAAGTGCAATAAAATCTTTTTACCCAATTTCCATTACATGTACAAGTAAAATACCATTATTTTTTACATATAACCAACCTGACAGCTCAGATAACAGGGTTCCAAAGAGCCTCGAAATCCTTTCACATTATTCGTGTACTACATACTTTGTACCAATTATTTCTTCCCCCGATTCGACAGTTTCCGGGATAAAGAGAGAAACTTGATTTGCATGATTTACACGAGGAATTATCAATTTCGTTCGGGTGATGAGCGTAATCGTGGGGTTGACAGGTGGAGCGGGCGCACGGAAGCGGTTGCAGAGAGTGCGGTAGGGCGATCGCTGTGGGCGAGATCGCGGTGTCGTCGAGTCGGGCGGGCCCTGCTGGACTTTGGCATCCGGCTTGCTTTGTGTGTTGCATCTGCAGGGAACTCCTCGTGGACCTCATATACTTCTGGCGAGACGGTCGGCTCTACTGCGGTCGGCACCACGCGGAAACGCTGAAGCCCCGGTGCTGTGCGTGCGATGAGATCATCCTCGCCGATGAGTGCACCGAGGCCGAGGGTCGGGCGTGGCATATGCGGCACTTCGCCTGTATGGAATGCGATCGCCAGGTAGGAGTTCAGAACAAGTTGAATTTTCCCGAATTTTCCCGAAAATTGCCGTTTCACAAAATATCGTCAAAAGATACTCACTATCACAGTTGAAATTTACTATTACTATTACTTTCGAAAATCAACAAGTAATCTGCTATAATTGACTCCAATAACTTCAACAAAATTAGGTTAAAACGTGTTGATCAAAATGATAATCTCATATATTCCAAATCAAAAATACTGTAAAATGATAAGTCCTGGTTTCTCTGTGTAGTTGGGCGGACAGAGGTACGTGATGAGAGAAGGGAGGCCATATTGTTTGCACTGTTTCGACGCTTCCTTCGCGGAGTATTGCGATAGTTGTGGCGAACCGATCGGCGTTGATCAAGGACAAATGTCTCACGAGGGACAACACTGGCACGCGACGGAAATGTGTTTCTGCTGCGCAACGTGTCGGACATCTCTCCTGGGTCGACCTTTCTTACCAAGGCGAGGTGCCATTTATTGTAGCATAGCTTGCAGCAAAGGAGAACCGCCTACGACACCTAGTGATTCCTCCGTTGGTCCGCCGCTGCCACCCCCTACATATCCAAGGTGATATATACATATGTTTGGATTCTCCTTCACAAACATAAGAGCAGTTACTTCTATCCATTTGCATGAATAACTTGAAGTTAATAATATTTTTCATTTTTCGATCCTCTAAAGTTAAATAAATGTAAAATGAATGTTTGTTTATTGTCTTTAAGCTTTCGGTTTTTTATTGGACCTTGACCAGGAACGATGCTTTTTCATTTTTCTTATGGAAAATGAATAAGGTTGCTTTATTTCATTAGAAAACTTCAAATAGTAACAGTATGTTGAATTACATCGTCAATTCTTTTCATTTTTACCGTACCTCTTACTTAAGGACAAGAATGAAGTTTCATTCAATAGCTGTAAAAATAATTAACACAATTTATAACGTTTTTAATGACAAACATGAGATAACTTGAAGAAAGAAAAACTAATTTTCTGAAAATAAAGGCTTCAAAGAAGACAAGCTCCAGGAGCAACTAGCGAAGAGTCTTCAACCCCACCAGCTTCGGCATCCTCACGACACACCCTCGGTTCTCCGAGAAACTCACCCCGTACCTCAAGGAAACAACCTCATCGTAACCAACAAACTTCGGTTTCGTTGGCGACGACGCCAACACAGAATGCGACGACCGTCGATTTTTCCGTGGAATCCCGAGAAAATCCCGCGACCCTTTCAAGGTCAAATGCTCTTGACAGGGTTCTCCTCGAAAGGAACCTTGAGAGGCTCCTTCAGGAACGAGGAACAAATAGCGAAGAGTCTTCTGCTGACTTGGGAAGGTGAGCTTTTGGTTACACGGAAAAAACAATATGGTTGTCACATCTTCATAAATAGTAACATTTGCCCTAACTGTTTTCATAGTGTAGACAACCTCATTTCTAGTTAGTGCAACAGCATTTAAAGTTACTGCAATTTTTGTGAAGCTTGTAGTAACTTTTGATGTGGTTGCACGAACAACGAATGAGGTTGCCTGCACCATGAAAATAGTTAGACAAATGTTACTATATACCCAGTAAACACAAGCCTATATGTTGGTGCAATGTTTGGTCTATCAATGTGCAGTTATTAGAATATGGCTCATTCATGGACCAAACATTGCACCAACATATAGGCTTGTATTTACAGGGTTATGGGGTTGTCACAACCATGTTTTTTACGTGAAATGTTTCATAGTTGATTTAAAAAAACTTGTTGATCAAAAAATCACATTTTCGAAAAATCACTCACGCATTGATAGAAATATCCTTAAGAAACTATTCGATGAGCGGAAAATTTTCATCCAGAAGTATCTAGGAAATAATCTTCCATTCCGTAACCGGAAATGCAATTCACTTATAAATACAAAATGCCGCAGGCTGCTGCAGGCGAGAGACCGCGAGCCCCTGCGCTGCATTCCGAGCTGTCCGCCGTCGCACGCATCGAGCATGCCGGAACTGCAACCGCCATTCTCCGTCGTTACGGCAACGACGACGACGACGACGACAACGACGACAACGACGTCGACGACGGACGGAGTTTTGGCAGTCTCTCCGATCCTGGAATCGTCACCGGAGGAATCTGAAACGTCGCCGACTTCGAACCCCGTGAACCCTATAAATTTCGTGTTGGCGGATCCCCCGACGCCGACTTCGCGGCGCGTCAGATTCCAGGGCGATGATGGTGGTGCGATGTCAGGCTTGCTTTTGCCGATCCAGGATGCGGCGCCATCCACTTCTAAAGGCAGCGTACCCCGTTCCAGAAGCCTTCAACCTGAGGAAGTACCCAGCACCTCGACTTGGGGTATAAAGAATTTTTCATTACTTTCGGGAAAAATGCATGTTGCTGAGTGATTATTGTAAAACAACCAATCAACTGGTCGTTTTAGGGAATCATTTTTAATTTTAATGAAACTTTATTATATCGTTTTCCAGTTCATCGATTGAGACAAGTATTTTTTCTTTTTGAAAAAAAAATTGACGTTCTCAATTTTGTCCTAACTTCCTTTTTCAGTACAAATCAATCTGTCGGTAATTGTATTATTCAAATTTCCAAAGATGCATAGCTTTGTTGAAAATTGACGTTCTCAATTTTGTCCTAACTTCCTTTTTCAGTACAAATCAATCTGTCGGTAATTGTATTATTCAAATTTTCCAAAGATGCATAGCTTTGTTGAAAATTAATCAATCACAATTATTTGAATCTTGAAGATTGTTTATACTTACTGAAAAATGATACTTTCAAAGAGAAATCTATCATTTTTTGAAGATAAAAAAATTAAACAGTTGTGAAAAAATTTTTTTCATCACTCTAATCTCAAACTGGACATTTTGACGTGACTTTGAGGCTATTGTGATGAAATAGTACATCGTGTGCCTCTCGGAGGTTTTTGCCGTCCGAGAGGTGCACACGATGTTTTACATGCCGAGGAACGTCACTATTTTGCCGTCCACGGACCGAAAAGTTGGTTTTACGGTACATGAACGGTAAAGTGACGTCATGAGGCATGTAAAATATTGTTCGCAATCGTAAGCTATCGTCAATTTTGTCTTCGCCTATTTTGACCCTCGCCTTCGGCTCAGGCAAAAACGTATGGCTTCGCCAAAATTGACTCTAGCTCCCGATTACGAAAATGTTCATTTTTCACATAAAAAATAAACATGAAACAGTTATATTTGTTCTGAGGGGTGCAAATCTAACTTGAATGAATGAAAGGAATGAAAGATTTACTTTTTCACGTTGGAACATTAGGTAGAATAAATTTTCATGAAGGAAATTGTGGTTTTCAGCAGGGACCGGTCCACGAAGCCGAGCGGACGACGAAGAAAGTTGCTGCTCAACGTGCAGTACTTCGAGCAGTTCAGACGAGGCCACGGCGTACGCGCTGCCTCCTAGACGCGCCTACGGCGGCGTCCGCATCTCCTACGTGCCAAACGATGCCGTGGCGTGCGCTCGGCGTCGCTCACCTGCGACGACCTCTGCCCCCAGCGCGCCATCTTCTTGCCAGAACCCGAGGGATGCCGACAAATGCGTCGTGTCCTGATTTCCGGTCTCGAACAATCTATAGTTTTTTGCTGAACACTTCCGTCCGGGATTCACCAAACTCGTGGACGTCGTGATTCTTTTTTCTTAATTTCGTTACAAAATGGTGCAGACATACTTTTCTATAGGCATTTATGTGTTTTGAAATTCTGGAAATTGGAGCGAGAGGAAGTTCATGATGAGTTTTAGTGAATGAATTGTTTAGTAATTATTACTTATAATACCTTTGCCTTGTTTTTGCGAATACTTCCGATGTGAAGGGCTTTTTTAATTTATAGAAAATTAAAGAAACGTGTTGCAGAAAATTTGAAATTGAGATTTTTTACCTGGTGACAAAAATTCAGATGGAAACTTCAATTGTTCATAGTCAATAGGAAATTTCGATGGAATTATCCGGCTAATACGACAAATGGCGTTTTTCAAACTAGAATCTGAAACTTTATTTTGAAACTCAATAAAAACTCCATTATCAATTGCCATCTGGAAACTACACCTATTGAAACTCCTTTTGGAAAAGTTATTCGGAACTTGCGAATTGAAATTTTAAACAAAAAATTCAATAGAGGTACTCTATTTTTATGAGAACATTCGATTACTTAATCTTTATAAATTTTACTTTAAATTGAGAGTCTTCAATGTTTAACAGACTTTCTGATGAAAATAGTAAACCCTTTTATTAATTATCGTTTTGTTTTAAATTTGAATATAGAAGTTCCGATTGAGATTTTTGAATGAAATTTCTGAATAGAGTTTTTGTATCGAGTTTTTCAATGGAGTTTTCTAATGGAGTTTTTTTGTTTAGTTTCACAGTATAATTGCGAATAGGTGTTTTCAGGTCGAGTTTTCAAATGTAATAAACAATTACAGTATTAAATTGGAAATTGTATTCGGAGAAGCTATTTTAAGATTTTTTTTTACTTTTTTATTGGATAAAACTAATTGATTTAGGAAACTTCCAAAGACTAGAAAATTATATTTTTAATATGCTGAAAAACATTTTGTAAAAACGAATTTACTATGCTACTCCAAAACGAATACTCGAAAATTTTTGACAAACATCTAGTGTAAAATTGACATGAATTTCATAAGCATAAGAATGAAAAATTTGCATAAATTTTTGGTAATGTCACCAAACCATCGAAAATTTCAGGAATTTCCATATCAAAAACATCTCAAAAATATAAAATCTTTTTCTAGAATATGCAAAAGGTAAAAATATTCAATCTTTGAAGTAAAGAATGCTTTTTAATAATATTAACTCGTGAAAATTAATTATTCAAATCCTTCAATTTTCCCTAGAGATATTTAGTTGACTTCTTATCATTTATCTCAAATGTTATTATCGAGCCTTGACCTCATTAATGTTTTTGTAACTTCAAGATTCTCTCGAGAAGTGCAGTTTTCATAACTTTTAGAAAATGCTCATCATTTTAAAAAATTTCAATCAGTTTAGGCACGAAATAAATTCAATCTTACAAACAATTTCAAAAATCACAGAAATTCTACAATTATCTATGGAAATTCTCAACTATTTAGGAAAAAAAATCAATGATAAAACAAGATTTAACGAAAAAAAAACTGAAGTTTTACAGGTTTATAAAAATAGTGACCCAATTTCGGAAATTCTGAACCGATTTAACAAACTTTAAAAGTACTAACGAATTTTACCTTTGTAAAAAACAACAAATTTCTGACAATTTTTTTACATGAACAGATTTTATTTATAGTTCATTAAAAACATGCACGGAACTAAAAAATGCAGTTTTTGGAAATTCAAATTCATGACTCATCATGCAATTCCTGTCGACAAATTTCCAATTCAAGAATCGTACTAAATGTACTACTTATTTTTGTCTTAAAAAAAAATTGTTTACATATAACTTTTGGTCTAAGGAATTCATGGAAACTTGATTTAAAAAAGAAATTGAATTATTGATGTTTCCAAAGATAGTTTTTCTGCACAAATCTAACGAATAATACTATTATTATTCCCATAATTTCGTGTTCCACAAAAGAATAATTTCATCCTTAACATTTGCTTGCAAATACTACGATCGAACTTTCGATGAACAACCTTTTTTTGCTCAAAGTGTTCTAACACGTAGAACAATATTTATCAAACCCACGACGGAAGAAGTTGAAATGTTGTATTTGTTACATTTCTATTTATATAAGAAAAATCTTCTTATTTATATGTACGTACGGTAAAAAGCTATCAATAAGTTATTATAGCTGGACTGAAGTTTTTAATGCATTTTGATCCCTACGTGTTTTTATATCCATTTCGTATGAACTCGGGGTTTTTTTCATGATAATTATGTAGTTAGATCATTGTACCATATGTATATTTGCGAAATATAGTTTATAACAACGAAAAATTAATTATTTGTCAGATGTTTCAAGTATGCGTTACATGTACAAAATAAAAAAAAAGGTTTAATGTATTGTAATGCTGTATTACAACGAATCAACCATATTTGTGTAAATTTAATGATAATTATCTTATAATTAAACCTCGGTTTTCATTTTTGTATACAAATCATTCATTGAGTAAGAAATTTCAAAATTCATTTTAAAAATTTCGTATGTTTAGAATTTTTCACCTCTTCTTCAGATTATAGATTTTTTTGTATCGATAGGATCGGATGGAAATGACTGTCAGTACACCGTTGAAATCGACAAAATTGATAATAACATCAGAATTCGTAATTTGTGAAATTGGTAAATTTGAGTATAAGTACTCGCTGTAATGGTCGTAACGTTTAGTGAAGTGTTTTAAAAATATATTTGAATATTGAGTATCATTGATGATCTGAGCAGCCACCAACAACTAGTTAATGAAAAAGTCGTATATTTATCCTACTTGTTTATTGAGGGTCATTTTTTTTTTTTTTTTTTTTTTTTTTTTTTGTACATGTCAGACTCCAAGCGATTAGCTTTTTTTCATTGGAATCAATCAAAAAGAGAAGTAAGAAATAAAAAATATGTGAATTTCTGATAGTTCACATTAAATTAATCACTCGATATTCATTATTTATTCAAAGAATATCATATTTTCAAGACCTCATTTTTTTTTAGTTTTCATAAAATTTTTTAGTTTTCGTATACGCCATGTTAACAAAGTAAAATATGAACAATTCGAAAAAATTAATTTCGATGAGACGATATTTAAATATTTTCAAAATTTATATTAATGATTTACCCAAAAACTTTATCACTTCATTTTTCTCATTTTTATTTTTGATTTTTGATTTGAAAAAAAAACCATTTATGGAAAAATAAAAAGTGATTATAATATTTCTTATTTTTCTTTTTTTTGTACTTGCAACTGTAAAACGAAAAAAAAAAAAATAAATAAATAAATAAATGAATAAGACGAAATCGAATGTGATATGACCTCGAAAATAATTCAACGCTTTAACATTTGTTAAACACAGGCCTTACAGTTTCGTAGAATTTTATTTGAAAGAAGAACAATCAAAGTAGGAAAACTCAATTTTTGTAGTTACAGTTTCGAATCAGCAAGTTTTAGAAATGTTAGAATAAGTTCATAAGTTTTCATTGAATATGTTCATAGATATTTTTCATTTTCGAATAAAAATAAATTTCAATGCGCGTAATTTATTATTATGACAAAATATTCAAATTCAAATTATTAGATGTAATCACGTTTAGCACACTATATTTGATTCTTTGTTTTACATGTTAAAAAAATTATTTGGATAAATATGAACTGCAATTCGCTTTGAAATGAAGTTTATTTCATGAATAATTATCCATTTTTTATCGAAAGTATCAAGTTGTTGACAAATTAGATTCTATATTGTAATTAAACTTCTTAAATAATAAGAACACATCGCATAAAATTCAAGATTTTCGAAAGAAAGGTATAAAATTTATTGACTGACAGATACCTATTTCATTCGCCAAAGATATTATCATTATAACTATTTTGCAAAGTGCTGTTGAATACATAATTTTTAATAATAATGCATGAGAAATTGAATGAAATGATTGCTTGTGGCAAACTCATATAAATCTGTCTATAAAACTGACAGTTATAGAGCACGTTTCTGACTCAATTATAATTTTCAAAATAAAAAAATGTTCAGGCATTTTGAAAAATAATAAAATGAAGGACTTTTGATTTTTAGGAACTTAAATTTTATAATATCAATAACTTATCTCGTTTTCAGTGACAGTCATTTCCAACCTACCATGAAATTATGAATGAAAAGCGAACAATCAGTTATTTATTGAAAATAGAAAATAAGTTTTCGTGTAATTTTTTAAAATAATTTAAAACTTATGACATCTATACAAAAATTTCCGATTTTTAAAATTTGTCTGTTTCACAAAGAACTCGAAGGAAAATATTTAGTTTTTAATAATTCCAACTGGAATATAAATCTCTTTGCATAAAATCTTTATTTATCATGTACACTTTTTCTAAAAGGGGAAACATCGCCTTGATTTAACATTATTACTCATTCGACTACCCGTTGAAAGAGTTCAATTTAAAACTCATCAACTCGAAATATCATATCGCTGTCAGGAATGTCGAATTTCAATATCGGAATATGTCGGGAAAATATGAAACTGAAATATTTTCCTGAGTTCTATAGAATTCAATAACGAAAATTTCGGTGTATTTGCATTGAGGTGAGCTTAACGTTTACATTCGTTTTTGCATTCACAATCTAAATTGCTGAATCGTAAGAGATATCTTTTCCTTTCGAAAATTAAATACAAACAGTTTTTTACTTTAAACGAGGTTATCATGTAATTAAAAACAAAATAAAGTTTTCATTTTTGAAAATTCATATTTTTTCCTCGTACTGATGCTTTCATGTCTATGTACTCTGATAAATATTTTCTTAAATTAAATCCAATTCTTTTCTTGAACATTCAAAAACATAATTTTCCTCTTTCACTTATCATACTTTTTATCAATTACAATTGATTCTATATCAAATATAATGAATGAGTAACCTGGAACGAGGAAAAGGACCTTCAGCCTAAAGTTTTTCAAGGGTATATTTTGTCAACGAAATTATTAGACAAACTATACGAATTTGAAAACGAAGGTTCTTATTTTCGTTGCAGGTTACGTATGATAAATAATATATTTTTAGGGAACGACATAATTCAATTTTGATATCTGAAAATAGTTGTAATAAGCATGATTCAAAAATCGTTTTTTTCTTTGGAATGAATAAGATATAACAGAGTGAAGTAATTGATATCGAAGTTCAAACGTTATTTTATTGAGTAGCATGAAAATTATGTTATTTTATTGAAAAAAAAAAACATCTACCAATATATAATGAAAAAGTGCGAATATTAATTATACAAATTATTGCTATTTTTGTTGTGAATTTGCAAATCAAGATCAAAATAATTATTTTCTTCGAATCCTGTAATATAGAAATTTTTGTTTTTCACTTTGCTGTAACTTACAATGAAAACCGGCGTTGTATCAGTAAGTTTTATTGTTTTTTTACGTTAAAATTCGACATATTGATCTGACAACAACGAAATTTTCGTAAGACTTGCTTTTTGAATTTTTCAATCATATCTTTGAAACAGGTGAGCGAAATTACGATAGAAAAGTTTCACATTTTCCTAGTGTACCTCTTCAAATCTTGAAAAAAATTCAAATTTTTGCATTAGATTAAAGAAGATTAATTTTTACAAATTTGTCAACATACGGGAATTAAATTATTATGTGTAAATTCATTCATTCACTCTACTTTTTAACAAATCTTTATTTTCTTTGGTATCCTGAACATAGCAAAATATATTTCAACCATGTTGTAAAAAATTTACAAAATGTTGTCATGCAGTGTCTTCGATACTCATCACAACTTCTGTCACATGTATTTTATTGACTATGATGTAATTGTAAAAAAGTCTTTCGTTTTGAATGACATATCCTTGAACAATAAGACTCTGAATTTCGCAAAGTCTGTTTTATCATAAGTATCAACAATATACTATAACATCGTTATTTTGAAAACTATAAGACTGTTTTACAATTTTTACGGTTTTTTTTTCAGCCAAAACTAGAACATTGTACATATCTTTGTAAAATTTTATAGTTTTTATTTCCAGAAACAATATTAAAATCAATTTTTAGAAAAAAGTGTTTTTATTTAATCTGTTTCCCACGTTAAAAAAAAGTAGAAATAATGTACGTGATGAGAGAAAAAATAAGTTATACGTTGGTTTAAAATCGCGCAAAAACTGTTGTATGCGCAAATCATTTAATATTTTTTATTAAATCCTCACTGCATGCTTTCCAGTGAAAAATTTCTTAAAGTTCATATCAACAAAATAATTAAATAAACTTTTTCCGAAGAAACATCAACGGTCTTGAAATTTTTAATTGTTTATCAATGAATTTGTGATAATTCAAGTTCTGCGAAGTCTGGAATAACTTCAGATCGATGAGCATTGTGCAATTTTAAAGTCTTAACTTTGAAAACTAATTCGAAATTGGAAGCAGTGAAAGAAATACTGATGTTTTTATTTTTTTAAGATACTAAACTAATAATATGAAGATAATATATTATCTTGTATTAAAATATGATATTAAGATAATTTCATCTATTCAGACCGTCTTTAACTATGAAAATAACGCAATAAAGCTCTGCACCTGCACACATTTTTCAATTAAAAAAAAAAAGAAAGCAAATACGCGTCCTGCAAAAAATTACCTTATTCTTTTCAGTCATAAAAAAATTCTTATCTTGGATGCATTTTTTTCAGAACAAGAATGATTTAGTGCAGAATAAACTCGAGCAGAATCGTCACCTCCCTCGACATTCTACCAGAATATGAGAAATTTTTCCTTGAGAATTGAGATAACTATTGTGTGAACAATTCAGCATTCCTGCTTTGAGAAAGTTGCGAATTATGACAGTAATTTGCAGGAAAATATGCCGAGAGAGCGAAGAGATAGAAAAGCGCAAAGGTATGCGTCAACAAATTCGTTAGCTTCTTCGACTAACTGTTTTCTCTCACTTTTTACCGTCTTTTTCTCTCACACGTCGTTTCGCGCGATCACGTTCAACTTGATGATAAACTTTTTCTGAACACGTGTAACAAAACGATAAAAAAAGTTCACGAGAGAAATATTTTTTCGACGAAATAAGGAACTTTGTCGAAATATGTATAACGTTTTAAACAAGGAGCGTGGTTCCGAATAAAAAACAGGATATTGCAAAAGTTTCTTTACACATTTTTCACGGTTCACAAGTTGATAAATTGAGTAAGTTTTTATTATTTATCGTTTGTAAGTTGCACTGATTAGTTAGCGTGAAAAATAATTAGATTTAAGGTGACGTTTTTTGAGCAGTTACAATATTTTATTGTGATTGTCTATTGTGAAGTACGAGTATAAGTTCCCAACATTTCGATTAGAAAAAAAAGTTACAAATTTTTTAAAAATTTATGAAATCTTTGGAATTAAAAAAAAAAAACAAGTTTTTTTTCACTGATTGATCTAACTTACTTAATAATTCCAAAAAAAAAACAACTTTTGTAGAGAAAAAAGTAATTTGTTTTCTTATGAAAGCTCATATTCATTATTTCAAACTTATGAGATACTTTTTTTTTTTAAAATCCAATCTTGGTTTGCAATCATTTCAATTAATTTCAATTGCAGCAATCTTTTGCGAATATATATCGTGAACCATTATATTATTATCTCAATCCAATATCTTACTCAAGTTGTGCATCATGTTGGAATGATAGACATCCTCTGATTGAGTAATAAGCTGATCGTGCGAAAGTGAAGAAACATCATCTAATGGCCGAAAGATTAGAAAATATTTCTCGTGTCACGAAGCATAGTCTACTGAATCTTCTAACATTGGACAAAAGTTGACATGATCTGTGATTGTTTTATCAATCTAGTGTTGATAGATTGATTTATGACGTTATAATGTTAAAACTGCAATATGCAAACGACATTAACTATTTCAAAACAATTTTAAATCTGAGCGAAATTTCTAACTAATTTCGTGTGGATTTGAAAAAGTACAGAATATGTTTAACAAAAATGCGAATTTAAACCTCGAACGCAAACTTGTAAGGTTTTACCGTATAATGTATTCCTTATTCGTGCAGAAATTAAAAAATCATAAAACGAATTTTTCCAAGTATTCTAACTTTTTCATTCGAAAATAGCTTGAATATAATCCCACTGAGTTTTAAATTCATAAAAGAGACTTTTTTTCGATTATCTAGTCAAATTTAAAGTCATATATTCAGCTGAGGTTTCAGTCCATCTTTGTTAAAGTTTTCAAGATAAATTTTCTTGAATATATCTTCCGTATCATAGACCATAAAAAAGTTCCGGAACTTTTCACAAGACACATGTTGTCTTACGGAATTTGAGTCATGAATCTTAATCTACAGCCTAAGCAGCACCTTCTAAATTTTTTTTTTCGAGATGTTCTCCAAAATCTTCTTACTTGCGAACATGGTAAACTATTTTTTTTATAAGAATTTGGACAAGGAATCAAATTTTCGAAATAAAATGATAAATCATTCACTTTACTTAACAAAAAAAGTTCAATCTGCAATTTATGAAATTATTTATTATTATTTTATGAATTCATTAATTATAAATAAATTTTATAGGTTGTTTTATACGTTGTTTTATAAATAAATTTTATAGGTTGTATAGGAAAACTTTTCAAAAGTACATAGGGCTATATCTGTCTTGTAAAAAATTCTGATGTTTTTTTTCGAATAATTCTATAGTAATATATTTTTCTGAAGTCACATTAGTCGTTGTCAACATATTATATGTTCATAAAACACACTTAGTTGTCACTGAAATTAGGTAATTTCGACTGTCACTAACTAGATGCAATAGATTGTAAAATTTTTCACTTGTTCTTGACCACATTTACAAGTCTGAATTCCGATTAAAACATTCCTTAGCATTTCTTTAAAATTCTAGAAACGTTTAAATACACAGTCAGGTTTTCATATTCGCCTCCTCCTTCTCCACACTCATGTATGCACCTCAGAAAGTCATTTGGCGTCGCTATTTTCCTGTTGCTGTACCATAATCGGATCGTTTTCTTTTTTTTTTTCTCAGGAGGTTCAACAAGAATGAAAACGAGACATTCTAGTTATTTCGAATAACGGAAGCGGCGAAAGTGAGCCCTATTAGGGACACTTGGGGCATTTATGGCATTATTCCCTAAGTGTTGCCCACGATATTCGCACTTTCTCCGACAAACTATCAAACGCTCGGTACGCGTAAACCGATTTTCGCTCTCCCAAGACCAATGAGCCATGGTATATCCCAAAAAGTCTATGTAAAAGAGAGCTCTAAGTAATAAGAATTGCAATCGATTTCTAAAACGATAAAAAGAGAGGCAATGCCATAGATGGTTTTTATGTTTGGGAGGTTTTAACTAAATATTGTTTTCTGGTTCATATTTATGGTGGCGTAAGAAAATTAATAATCTGGGAATCTGTAGTTTAAATGTCCAATTTTTTATATTACACCTCTATATTTCTATACTTTAAATTACTGTTCAAGCTCGAAATTTGAAAAAAAAAAATATGCCTGATCTTGAAAACTATTTTAATGTAGAAAATTTTCTAGTTATTGAAGGCAGATACTCTCCAATGTATTTTCAATCAAAATAACTAATTGTAAGATCTGTCACAAATCACTCGCGATAATTTTTTATCGTAAACTACATTAGGAATAATATAAACATTTTATTGCTTTTATTTTGTTTTATTATTTTTTTATAACTTATTTTTATAGAAACTCATGTCAGCAAAGAACTTGTTTTTAAGCAAATTCAAAATATAAAAAGCAGTTATTTTCTAATTTTTTATTGCTTTCAAGTACCTAGTTTATCGCTAAGGTCAGTGTTCCAAAAATTACTCATTATAAAATTTCAAAAACAAAGTGAACAGAGGAATTTACTATGTTAGTGATAGAGAACCAAGCAATGTTTTTAAAACCTTCACTTGAGTTATTTAATGAAAATTCGATGCCCCCAAATCGTATTTAGTATTTGGGCATTCGTTTGCAGCCTCACGTACGAATTCCGTGAATGCCTCACGCGTTGGGCATTCGTACTTAAACTGTTCGAAATAGCCATTTTCGAATAATCATTCTTTTACTATTGAAATGCCTGTATTATTCACGTTATTTCATTGCCCTAACGACAACGGACTTATATGTTATGATTTTGCGTAAAAACTCAGAAACTGTAGGTATAAGCTTAAAAACAAAGAGAAAACAAAAGATGGAAAAATGTTAAAAAAAAAAAATCGATAAAAATTGATAAATTATGAGAAATTAAAAAATAATAATTTTTTCTAATTTGCACTAATAAAATTGAGGATCACTCCATGAGAAAGTGAAAAGATATAATATTTTTATCAAGAAAACAAATAATTGACTTCCTTTACTTTTGTATATGTTAGCGTAGATTTTTATTTCTAAAGACATTTTTTTAAATCATGTAGTTCCGAATTTTCATATATTTTTGGAAATTTTTTTTTTCATTTCCTACAGGATTACATTATAAATAACTTTTTTTTGTTGGAGACGATTCAGTTGAATTTAAACACTTTTTTCCATTCTCTTGGCATAATATAAACGCGCTTTTCTGCTCGAGAATTATTAACAGAAAACGATTAGCGGTCGTTTCGCAATATAGCTATTGAGTAAAATTAATATTGCAATTGGTCCCGAAGCGAAAATACCTGCAGTGGATGGAAGTGTTACCGCTTTTTCCCAGGACGTGACTCTATACACGCAAAAGCGTAAGTTTGATTCATCTACTCCGTCACGTCTATAATGCAATAGATAGTAACAAGTGTTTCTACTGCACACACTATTAAATGATTACGTGTCTCGTTTTCGTTTAAGATTTACGTTGTGTATCAAATTTAGAAAATTTCCTTTGTTAATTAACTTTTTCAAATATAGTGAGTGTCATTTCCACATAAACATATGAAAGAAAATTTATTGAAACAATGTAATTATATTCCAGTTTGCTTTACTACAATTTTGATAGGATTATACGAAATTCATTGAGTGAAAATTATCACACAGATCTTACAAGGAAAAGTTCATTAATATTATCTTTTGTGTTAAGTAATTTATGTATTCATGAAGTCACCACTTGACATTTCTGATAGGACCTTGTTAACATCATGCATGGTTTGATTTTGTTTCTAAATAAGATAAATAGAACGCGGTGAATCAGAAAACAAGTTCTTAATAGTTTCTTCGATACTCACCTTTTGTAAAAGATCAAGTAATCAGCGTTGTAACTGGAGCATCAATTTGAAATGATTTGCACAATTATCAATTTAATCATGATAATTTACCTAAAAAACAAAGTCAAAAATTTTTAACGAAAAATTCCTACGGTACGAGATTAGTTCTACCACGAAATGCTATCCAATAAAACAAGAATACCATGATTTACAATTATAAAATATACATTAAATATTTGTTGCATACCAAGAAAAATATTCTTTCAAGATTTCTAGTCAGTATCACTTGAAAACTCATATTAACTTTACTGCATTTTCATAATAATAAAAATATGTTTTAAGTAGGTTGCAGATCATATGATCTTGTACTTTCGAAAGAAAGCGGGTCCACGTATTTTGATTGGAAATCATAACGGATCGTTGAACACGTGAATTCCACCCAACCTCCATCCCATGAATTCCCAAAGCAATCCTTGTATCAATCCGACGAAAACATCACATTGTACGTCACGATAAAACTGTGTTATGCGCGGCTCAATGCCATGTTTTTTAGCATTGTTCGACTTCATTTTCCACATTACAATTACGCCTTAATTGCAACGCCATGTTTGGTCCGTCGACGTATCGAAGACTTAAGCACTTTAATGAATGGGAACCTTGAAACCGTCGTCCTGATGGTGCGAGCGAACATGGACTTTCCTTTATTCCTTCGTCGATTAACCCCATTAAAATAATCGTGCAGTCTCGCGAAAAAAATCGTACATTTTGATTCATGTTTCGAATGAAAACTATAGCTTCTATCCAAAGTTCTATCCATATTCTCTACCGTGATAAGCTAATTGTAACAAAACATCCCAAACTATAATATTTATATGAATCTCCAGTACGTAAAAAATTACCCATATTTAGTTAAACATCGAAAGCTAAGCTGGGAAGAGCAAATGAACATTATGTAAATATTGTACGTTTTCTAGCAATAACGTAATGGCGGATTCGCTTTCATTGTAGTCTTGAAATGTCGAAGCCAGTGTCACGACTGAGGTGAGAGTTAAGCGTGCATTACATAAATGAAAATAGAAAAGCACGTCTTCGTTTTTCTGTTTCTCAACATCGAGATTGTTCTCGGGAAAATGACGTGGTGACATTTGACTCGACGCGAGCGGAAATTTATACGTGCCATAAAATTGGCTTCTGCCGCCACCGTGCCCCGAACGTGGATCACTGATCAATCACGATCTCGAACCATTTGGGTCATTGAGGCAACACGGACGAAAGACTAACGAATTGATACAGATTATAAAGCGATGTGGTGTGTATTTTTTTCTACCAGGAATTCGTCGGGTTTATCGTGATCGTTTCTCTACCGTAATGAGAGAAATATTTAACTTTGCTTGCTTGATGTTATTGTTGTACGAGTCAGTGTAGGTTAAGGATGAGTTATTTCAAAAAACGAATATTCGAGATGACATTCTATTAAGAGACATTAAATGTTGTTATTTTTGAAAGATTAAATTTTCGATTGTTATAACTTTGAATTTCAAAATTATTTTTATTCGATATAAACGAGAGTATTCAGATGGCAAAATTTTTCAAAAATTAAAACTATATTTCGAGCTGAAAACATTTTTGATTATGGTGTCAAGTCAAAATGATATTTTATAGAAGTATAAAAAAAAAACTCTATCAATATTCATCGAACAGTTATCGATATACACTGCCGTACACAAAATTTAAGGCGAAAATGTATATTTCGTTTAGATGACCTATTTCCATTCAAAACTATCGAATATATTACAAAAAAAAAATTTCTAATTTTTCCAGCAAATTACATAACTTTAAAATCTATATTAGTCAGCAACAAAAAATAGTAAATAAATACATAAAACAAGCTTAAGACCTTGCGTGAGAAGTGAAACTTTTTTGGAAACCTCATTCAAATGTTATAACTGAAAAAAATTTAAATATCAACAAAAATTTGTAAATTTCGCATACGGATAATTGAAAAAAAAGTTTCACTTCTTTTTTAAAACTTTTATTTGATTTCCGATTTTAAGCATCGAAAGATCTGAAGAATATCTTAAGAAGACCTTAAAAAGATCTAAAGAAGACCTTAAGGCGAGGCGAGGGTAAAGTCAAGGTAGAGTCAAGGTCAAGATGAAGGTCAGGTGAAAGTAAAGGTGAAAATTGAGTGAAGGTCAGGTGAAGGTCAAAGTCAAATAATGGTGAAGGTCAAGGCGAGGGTAAAGTCAACATCAAGATAAAGGTCAGGTCAAGGTCGAGCCAAGGTCAGATCAAAGTCAAGTTAGAGTCGGGTCAAGTCAAGGTCAAGTCTTAAAATTTGTGATCTTTTTAAGATCTTTTTAAGGTCTTCTGAAGAGCTTCTTAAGATTTTTTTAAGGTCTTAAGGTCGTTAAAAGGTCTTCTTAAGATCTTTTGAAGGCTTTAAGATCTTTGTAAGGTCTTCTCAAGATCTTTTTGAGGTCTTCTTAAGATATTTTGAACGTCTTAAGATCTTTTTAAGGTGTTCTTAAGGTCTTATTAAGATCTTTTTGAGGTTTTAAAATCTTTTTAAGGTCTTCTGAAGATCTTCTTCAGATCTTTTTACGGTCTTCTTAAGATCTTTTTGAGGTCTTCTCAAGATCGTTTTGAGGTCTTCTGAAGATATTTTGAACGTCTTCAGATCTTTTTAAGGTCTTCTTAAGGTCTTATTAAGATCTTTTTGAGGTCTTAAGATATTTTTAAGGTCTTTCTAAGATCTTCTTAAGATCTTTTTAACGTCTTCAGAAGATCTCCTTAAGATCTTTTGAAGGTCTTAATATCATTTAAAGGTATCTTTAAGATCTTTTCCATGTCTTATTAAGATCTTTTTGAGGTCTTTCCAAGATCTTCTCAAGATCTTTTTAAGTTCTTTTTAAGGTCTTCTGAAGATCTTCTTAAGATCTTTTTAAGGTCTTCTGAAGATTTTCTTAAGATCTTTTTGAGGTCTTCTAAAGATCTTTTTGAAGGTCTTGAGATCTTCTTTAGGTCTTCTTAAGGTCTTATTAAGATCTTTTTGATGTCTTAAGATCTTTTTGAGGTCTTTTTAAGATCGTTTGAAGGTCTTTAGATCTTTTTAAGGTCTTCTTAAAATCTCCTAAAGGTCTTATTAAGATCTCCGTGAGGTTTTAAGATCTTTTTAAGGTCTTCTTAAGATCTTCCGATGCTTAGGTTAGGTTAGGTGGGATTACATCACGTCACATAACGCTTCGAATCCCGTCTGGCTCATTTCGCTCCCTCTGCTCAAGATATTTCGAGCGCCAGGCGCCGGTTAAAAAGTTTCACTTCAAAACTTTTTTTATAAAATAACCGGTTATTGTTATTTTGAAGGTTTTGAAAATTTAGAAAATACTGTGCATACTGTTTTCAAATTTCAGTTTTTTCAATTCTTATGATTTGTATTTTTAAACAAGTTCTCTTGAAAAATTGGAGGTCATTACTTAAATTTACAGTCAACTTCTTCTAGTTGGAACTCTATTGGATTTTAATCAAAGGACTAAGTCGGCCAAATCACGATTGTTGAAAGTCAGTTTTTTTCCTTTTTCTCGAAATAATTATGGCCAAGTATATTTTGGTTCATCATTTTGCTGCATAACAAATCCTTTTAAACGAAGTTCTTTATACATCTTTATGAAAGACTACGCTTTAGTACTGTTCTTTTTTTTTCAAAATTCCTTTTCTTCTGTACATTTGAATCATTATACTAAAGAAAAAAAACATCTCCGATGTTTAATAGTTAGTAAAACACAATCTGCATAATTTTGTTTTTTAAGTTTCACATAAATCCGTCTCTAACTACCTAAAAGCTCGAAATGGGATTTAACTGTTCGAAAAACTTTTTTGGTTTCAAAATTAACTTCCAAAAAATTATTTCATTACTGTTTACTACTAAAAACGTTATAATATTATGTTATAATTATTAGAAATTTACTGAATAAATTTTTTTTTATTCAATTGTTTTTGTTTTATTTCATTATTATAAGATTTTAACAAAACTTGATATTAATAATATCGTTATAAATATTTCTGTGGTTGTATTATAAAAATAAATGAAAAATAAAGTTTTCAAGATTTTCGCATTTCAATTTATTTTAAAAATATTGCAAAGACATTTGCAATACTTCCTTATCAAGTTCCTATCCATGAAATTCAAAACCAATCAAAATTCAATGCTACATATTTCCAAGTCAAAAAAATTTCGAGGACGTTTCCAGAAACTTGAAATCCCAGTACGATTCCAGGTTTAACATTCATTTCGACCATTGTGGTAATAAGTTTCTCGAAGTTGCGAGAGTTGCGAGATTGCGTTATGCGTTTCTGAATGGGACTTCAGTAATTTCTCAAAGTCGGAAGAGAATCCGAGCTGGCTGGATTACTAAAAGGAAAGAGGACGGTCAACGGTGAGAGGAAGCAAAAGCATTGCATGCGTGTGTATCAAGTACTGCACGGGTGCACGGCCGGAGAAAGCCTGGTACGTCACTCCAGTTGCGCAGGTTGCACGGGAACCTGTTCAACAATTTCCATTTTTTACGTGCCCATTCTTACTCCCAAGTTCTCCGACTCAATTTTGATGAAATATCCGAATGTCAAGATGAGAAAATGATGTTAAAATGAACGTAAAGTAGTTGATGATATTTCGAAGTATTTCATGGATTAATCATGATAATAATTAGTGTTGATAAAAAATGAATTCAAGGAAAAACTTTTGTTAAATCATGAACATCAACTTCAAAGAGTTTAAGGGTGAACTTTTTAAGAACTGATCCTGAAATTTTCAAAATTGTCTATATCAATAACTGTCTTGAAAAAAGTAACAAGACTTTTTCAAATTTTGAGAAAATTTCAGACCTAGTAGATTATACAATATTCTAACTGTATAATAAAACTGAACTTTAGTTTTTTTACAGACTAGGATAAAGGTGAAGGAATTAAACGAAATCGTGTTTTTTTCTTTTCCACATTATTTTCGTTATCTTTGCACTCTCGTACCGCAGTTTCTCTCGACTCCAACGAGCGATTATGCTCTCTGGAACGTCGCCGCAATGTAACGAACGAGGCCAAATTGCACAACACTCTGCGCTGGCGCTGGAAACGGTTTGCGATTTTAGCTGTGTACGCGTGAATGGTTGTGGTTCCCCCGAGCTGTCTTGAAAATTTTTTTATCGCAAGGTAAAATAAAAACAAGGGGACATTTGCGATTGCCAAATTTCGTTTGTTGCGTAAGCTGAATGTCGAAATCATTGATCGAAAAGATGTATGCTTGACTAGAAAACCTGGAATGTGGTTGGAATTTTGCGTGTTAGAAAAGGCCAGACGTTTTTAAATACTTAGATTGTTAGTTTTAGTTTCTTTGGTACAGAATTTCAAACTTTTGTATTTGAACTGGCTCTTATCACGTAAATGGAGCAGTACATATAATTAAAATATACATATAACAACTTAGACGAAGAATCCCGGAAATCGTAGCAATTTAGAATTGACATAATCTAGTAAATTTGATAAAATTTCTAAATAACCATTATAACAAGTTGCTACAAAAACCTCATCTTCTAGAAATCTCTTCAACCTACAAAATACCCTCTTTTTCTTCGTATGCCCAAACCCAGCATTAAAAAAAAAAATTATGTACGATTCAAAAACCATCGAAAAGACGTCTATTTCAAATACAAGAGAGTGGATTATGGTTCGGATAATAGAGTACGTCAAGTGCGCAGATAATAGACGAGGAAAAAAATCACGCGAGAACCTAAGTTCTCTTAATTACATCCATAGTTTCCGATTTATGGTCCAATAAATTACGTATCGCTTCAACGACTGTATCGTCTGCTTCAGCTCGATAAATTTTTTCCACGGGCAAATATATATTCCACTTTTCAACGAGTCCATAAACCTTTCCTCAGTCGTCATCTAATGAACATTAAGCAATACGCGAATTGTTACATTACACGCTCAATCATTACCTTCACATGTTCTGTAACTCTCAGATTGCATCTGCGAGAATGCATCACAAGCTAATTATGGATAAATGTTTTAGAACAAAACGATTTTATCACGAACATGACTCCATGAAAATTCGAGATAATAGGAATAATCGTTTATCACGATCCTTATCCTCTGGTGAAGGAGACTCTAAAAGAATCCGAGATTTTTTTCGTGAGTCTTGGGAATCTGACGTCGTTCTAATTAAATATTTTTTGAAGTACACATTTTTAATTTACATCAGAGAAGATGAAAATGAGAAGTTTACTATAAAGTTGAGATTGAAGATTAAGAATGCTCATCACTCTTGCAGAAATTTCGATACTTACACTAAAAATTATTTTATTAAAACGTGAAATAGCTATTAACTCAATATTTTTTAAATTCCGAATTATTGAATTTCGAATTTACAGAAACTCGAAATTGTGTCATTTTTCTTTATAATCAGGAATTAAGATTTGTTATGAAAAGAGATGACAGTAAGACTCAAACATTTTAAGTGAGTAAACTCAAGATAGAAGACTGAGCCTTACTTATGGAACCATAAGACGATGAACTTACAACAGAAGGTTCATATATGTTTTTATTATTATGGCTTATTCATAACAATTAAAAACTGAGTTTTGAAAAGTAACACACATCGATATTCTGAAGACAGGCAAGTTTAAAATACTCAAATCAACCACAAATAATCTGAAAATTCAAAAAAATGCCTTCTTGAAGATTTCGGTACATCGCCATTACCGCCTCTCCCTTCATTCAATACATTTCCTATTTTCCGCGTCTTTCTTGCACCTCAACAGCAATCCGCTCGCCTGAACTGAAGTGTAAAGTTTTCGATTCGCGGGTAGGACGCAAAACATTGCATTGCAAAGCGTGAGTGGAAGATGGCTGAAGGTGGGATGAAAGGAATGACGAAAAATTGCCGGCGGGGAGAGGTAGAAGTGAAAGAGCCTCGCGTGGGGAACTGCAGTGGGAACACTCAGGAACACTCACAGGCCCGAACGACGCAACGCTACCTCACCTGAAGAAGTGGGAGCGAAGTCCCGAGGCGAGTTCGCGATGCCGGCCCGACGCGAACCGAGCAGCCAGCTTTGAATCAGTTGAAAATCGGTTCCTGAAGCGTCCCGAGCCAAGAACACGCGTTCGCGATCGATCGAGCAGCTGGTACCAAAATGGCCGCGTCTTGAGGTACCACAATAACGTGAATTTAAGTGAAATTCAAAAGACGATGGTGAAACCGGTCGAACCGTAATTGGGATTACCTTTGAGAGTCCTCAGCTGCTGAAGGTGAATTATTCACCGACGAAATTAAGATTTGTACCTTAAAAAAATAGTGAAGTACGGAGCAACCCTATTAACACACAATATTCTAGGAATGTACCAGGAATATTGAAAAAAATCGCCTCAGAATATGCTAATGTCCAAGTAGTTGCCATAAGGCCAATG
>JAPYZL010212054.1:0-15145 GCA_030522825.1 Platygaster orseoliae | reverse complement strand
ACAGGCTGAGAGCGCAAAATGGAAAAGTAAGAGACAGACAGATACAAAACTCCATATTGTCTGTCTCTACTTTGACCATTTGCGCTCTCAGCCTGTCATATGGTGGCTTGATTATAACTCGACAAAACTTTATGCGAAATTCCTTTTGTATATTGAAATGCCAAGGTACAATGACAATCGTCAGCCCATTTACCTGAGTTGATTCATGACGATGTGTTGGAAATCGATGCACGAGAACAATACAAATAAATTCTTAAAGAAATTTTTTTTGAGGTTATTATTGCACAGCACGATAGGGACGTATACATCGGTTAACTACTAACGTAAAAATATGCTTGTAATAAAAGAAGACTTTGACATTTGTGTCGCACCATACAACTTGGCATACGAACGATACATAGACGTGGCCAACGATTCCCCATGGCCCACAATTCCCCCTTTTCCCCTAATTTATTTTTTACATCCTGTTTAATGAAGTTGAACATCACTTTATTTTTTTCCAATATATATATCTTTTCATTTTGACTTGTATGGCTTGAATACAGCGAGTCTGAAGAAAATTAAAATACTTTCAAACACATTCCTAGTAACTATTATTTTTTATAAAAATTTGTCAAATCTTTAGAAAAAACTTTGCTTTTATGAACTTATTTTAGAAAAACTTTATGAAAAAATATTATTTATATGAAACAGTTTTATAAAAAATCACAGTTTTATCGATAATAAAAATTTTTCATTTTTATAAAATCAATGATTCTTTAGGAAATGCTAAATTCGGAGTTCCTTAATTGAATCAAAATCTTCATAAAATTTCTAAAAATTTTATAAATTATACAGATTATTGTAAATACTGATTTAATCTTTGTTGTTCAACATTTTGCGTATATTGGTAAAAGTGCGTAATGGCTGAATGGATCAAACCGATGTGATACCATCTGAGAGTAAGTAGTGGCCGGAACGGGTTCGAATCTCATCAGAAGCGGAAAATGTATTTCCTCGTAAGCAGCATACGGTCACAAATATCCAATGTATCATTACTTACATGTTGTTAATTTACACTATACAATAATTAGTGACATTTTCCGAATATTCTTCAAATTTTATAAAACTAATTTTAGAGCACTTCATAAAACATAATATTTTTTATAAAATTTATTTATATAAAAAAAGGTTTTTTTGTAGAAACAATTTTATGAAACTGACATTTTTTAAAAAGATTTTATAAATTTGTTTTATAAAGTGTTTTATAAAAATCACAGTTACTAGAGATTTGAAACATCAACAGAGACATTAAAATTCAAAATGAATTATAATATTTTAAGCCTTTAACAAAATTGACAATTCAACTTCCAGCTCCCACGGAATTCCTGAAGAAATAATTGTTTTTCACTCAGGAAATATTTCAAAGTTAATTTTTCTGAAAAATCTTAAGATACGACGATGTAAAAAATGATTCCACAAATAATACATCCAATGACTTCATCATATACGCAACCCTCGTCATCAAATGACTATAAATCATTGTAACACAATCTAAAACTATAAAATTACTCCTTTCTAACAATTTTCATCAAGCAAGACATTAGAGAAACCGGCGGTTTTACAACTGCTGTAAATTCTCAATCGCGCCTTTCATGAATGGATGCGAAAGAACAATGATAAACTGAATAAATAAACGAAACTCACGTGGTAAGTTGCGCAACCGAGGGAGGGATCGCGATTGAAAATTTACATATGCTACAAAGCGTGAAATTTGCCAATCCTAATCTATGATCGACAATGGCCATCGATTCAAGAATCGGTCAAATCGTAATTAAGGAAAGCGACATTTTCATTGAGTTGGGATTATCATAATTATTGCTGTTATGCGCGCCGTTAAATCGTACCACATGTGTATTACGCGAAACGCGTGCGATCTTAATCGGGTTAGTCACAGGGCTTACTTTTTCTTCACAGACCGTTTATTTTTATCATCAATTACTGTCCCGACAAGGGAAATAACTTTTACCGAGCTTCCTTTTTCCAATAGTGTCAGTCAATATTAGCTGATTATCCGGGACTCGATAGAATGGAACGCCACTATGTTTATGATTGTGGTGTGAAGCAGAAAAAATGTTGATATTTTATCATTTAAAAATCATAATAATTCCTAATGAATATTTGTGGATAAAAATGAATTCAACATACTTATATGAAACTATTTCGAATCAATAAACTTTCGAAATATTAAAAAAACAGATCTTCCTTCATTGACAAATGTTCATTTTTCTTTTCAATACAATAACTCGATCAGCTAAATATTGCCCAAGTTTTATAATTCTCTTTTCATTGTGTAAGAGTTATGTTTAAAATATTTTACGAAAGTTTTGTTTAACATGAAATCCATAGTTTTAATGTCTGTTTGCCAAAATTTTACAATTTGTTTTCATTCACGAAGTTGTTTTTCAAACTTCTAAAATACTTATCCGGAATTGATGGTGACTGATTGAAATTGAAGTTTACTTTTAGCTACTCGACAAAAGTTTAGCGAACCCGAATATAACCCGAAGTGGCATTCATGGACCCGGAGGCGACAAATAAAAGCCTCCCCTTGTTAAATTCTGTGTCAGCTGTGCAACATGCATGACTAAATAAAAATGCATTGCAATCTGACATTCTTTCAGTGATGTTGATGCTCCCTGAGTCATGTTAACGATGTTGATATTATGGAAGTAATACATATTAGTTATCAGTTTTCAGTGATTTTATTTTTAAGATATTTTTTCAAAGCAGAAGCGAACGCATATAAATAGTATTATAATATAGCAATCTATAAATAATTTAAAAATCTATAATTCTGGAAATTCAAAATTGTAGTAAATTTCAATACTTGAGCATTTAATTCTAGAAATCTGAAGAGTGAATCGTAGAAATACGATAAATCTTAAAAAAAAAAAACAAAAATACTGCGAAATTGTATGAATAACATAAAATATGGTAATTTAATAAATTACTGAAATACTTTAAAAAATATAATTCTTTTGGGATTTAACGATTTTTAAGCTTCGAAAATTTTGTTTCGGTAATGAGATTTTGCAATTTCACGAAATGAGAAATTTCAGAATTATATAAATTTTCGAGACCAGAGTCACTGGTTTTTCATGTATATGGTATTCAATGCAGTAGAACTTAATTTTAGTCATTTTTAATACTTTTTATAATTTTTTTTATTTCCTCATTATTCATACACAACTTGAAGGGTTTTCGGATATAATGAATTTTTGAAATGAATTATGAATTTTTGAATGAAGCTTTTTAAAACTCTAAATCCTCTTAGGAATCAGAGTGTTCGGAAAATATTAAATATTTTCATAAATTTTTTGGAAAATTCCTCCCAAAAAATTCTCCATCTAGGCACCTGATTAAAGTTGATTTTTAAAATTTTGTTTTTCGTGAATGAATTTAGTGTAGTTTAAAAACAATGGATTTAAATTTAAAAATTTAAAACTCCGTTAAACATATTCTATTTTCAAATGAATTGTATTAAACTTCTAAAAATCACCAAGAATTGTAAAAAAACGAGCGGATATTCGAAAATTTGTAATTACATATTACAAATCGATCGAATACAGTAAGTATTTTTCGCAATAAAAAAAATATTTTGAAAATGATATGCATTGCACAAATCGAAAAATCGTATATAAATAATGAGAATAACATCGAGAATCGATTTATGATAGAAATTATAAGGTGATCATCAAATTTAAAATGACATGTAGTGAATAAAATCGATTGAAAAAAATTGAAAAAATTGTGTGTAATTCAGAAATCGCAATCCTCTAAGTAAAAATAAGATATTATTGAATAAATACATAAAATCTTTTTTTCGTTAAAGGACTACAAATTTCGTAAAAAGTTTTAGCATAAAATTTTAGTCTTGCAACAATATATATATATATATATATATCACGATTATTATTTTACTCTCCCACAATGTTAAAAAATTTCAAATCAAGAAAAAATTTATTAAGAAATCAGGAAAATTTTAAAGTTAATTGAAACCCTCATAAAATAAGCAAATAATTAATATATAATCTTTATTTACATTGAATACGTAAAAATGGCCGCAGAAGAAAAAAATTTCATCTTTATAAAAACGAAAAAACAATTAAAAGAAGAATATCAATAGGAATGTTTATTTATTTATTTATCTGACGAACGATAAAATCTATTAAGAAATAATAAAAAAAAATTTGTTTAATTCAGAATATGCAATCCTTCAAGTAAAAATCAGTTATAAATGAAAAAATGAATGTAAATCATTTTCTCATAAAATTAATACTAATTTCGTAAAAAGTTTCAGATTAAATGTTAGTTTTACATTAATATATACGACGATTATTATTTTATTAATTCACGCTGTTGAAAAATAAAAAAAAAATCATTAGAGAAATTAGAAAAAATCAATTAAAACCTCGCTAAAACAAGCAAATAATCAAAACATATCTTCATTTGAATTAAATGCGTAAAAATGGTCACAGAAGAAAAAATTCCATTTACAGAAAAAAACGATTGGAAGAAAAAAAACTATTACGAATATTTATGTATGCCTTAATATTTTTTCTACGAACGATAAAATATAAAAAAAAATTAGTTTTCAATCTTCCAAATAAAATAATTAATATAAATAATTTTGCCCTAAAAAGATTTGAAATTTCGTAAA
Source organism: Platygaster orseoliae (assembly GCA_030522825.1). Classification (NCBI taxonomy): domain Eukaryota; kingdom Metazoa; phylum Arthropoda; class Insecta; order Hymenoptera; family Platygastridae; genus Platygaster; species Platygaster orseoliae. Next base: position 10,443 of record JAPYZL010212054.1, on the reverse strand, counting down.
TAATTTTAGAATAAAAAGTTAGTCATACAACAAGATATATCAGGATTATTAATAAATTCTTTCACACTGTTAAAAAATTCAAATTCAATTGAAACCTCGCCAAAATTAGCAAAAAATCAATACATCTTCATTTATACATATGTCAAGTTTGTAAAAATGTTCGCAGAAGAAAAAAATTAAAAAGATCAATATACTCATTTTAATATGAGTGTTTACGACAATGCAGAAAATAACAATACAAAGGATTTTCCAATTTGTCAACTAATTTTTCAGAATCCCAAACCCAACACATACGTTTGAGCAGTAACATAAACCTCTACTATAATAATTCCCTTTTTCATTGAAAAATGTCATCATTACGATGGGGTCCACGATCGCAATCATTATCGAAAATGACAGTTCAGCAGAACTTTCCAATCTCGAATTAACTCGCATTTCGTGTGACACGAATTTTGTGTAACGGGGCAAGGGAGAGAAAACGCTAAAATGCCATTGGCGGAAAAAGGGCTGCTGCGAAATGCGTGGGCGACAGAGATCGAAATTGCGCCTCACTCGTCGCGGGTTTTGCGCCGGCGAACAACCACCCACGGCACTTATCGCAAATCATGCAAATTTGGCGAGACGTCTTGTAAATAAACGATTCTCTTACCGCTGATCAAGGCGAAAAACGTCAGGATTCCGCGCGCAAAAACACTCTCATCGCGAACGCGAAAAATCACTGAAACTTGCTACACACTGCACGAAAATATTGCGAATTTTACTCGCTAGACGGCGCTGTGGCTTGCACCATAATTCTGAATTCTGATAATTATGGGGACATGGGGATATGGGTATGGGGAATCGGTGCTCCGCTCCTGTATTTGAATATAAAATCGACTTTTCAAGACTTTGAAATCGATAATTTTTTTGAATAAACCCAACTTCGAATCATTTTATGATGAAATCATAAATACAAGATTTTAAAAGGAAATTCATAATTCTCATTTAAATTATTTCTGTGGGGAAAGATTTAAATTATCATATTAAAATTGATTTCTTTTCGAAAAAGTGAGATTTTCGAATTTCAAATATCCGCCATTTTGAACGTTAAAAAGGTCGTTTTGGGAACAGCTGATCAATTCGTGTTTGTTCGTGCTCGTTCGTGCTCGTTCGTTTTGTTGGTTTTGTTCTGGACAAGTAAAAAGAGGAGTAAAATATTTTAGATTACTTTTTTTAGATCCTGGTATATATTTTTATTATAAATTGTTAAAGTCAACTGTTTACAGTCCCAAAGTGTACATTTAGTAGAGTTGGTTTTGATTTCAAGTGATTTTTCGGTGAGTTATGCATTATTTTACCAGAACACTGATTAGAATCATCCATCATGTTTTGCAATATTACTTAGATCATGTTGTTGAGTCATGCTTTTTGCAGTTGCAAAAAGTAATTACAGGTCTGTCAGTTTAGGAACTTATTACAAGTGGGTTTAATAATGATTTTGCTGGAAAATATAGATGGAATTTTCCATATATACATGGAAAATATATATGGAAAAAGAGATTTAAGGCAACTTTATTACTACATTGTAATTTTCGAACGTTTTTGAGTTTGACACTTGCTGAACAGTACAAAAATGTTTCTAATTCTCTACAAAATTTAGATCCTAGTTCAAAGTATTTCTTATTCTAGAATTTTTCGAAATAATAAATTTTTAATGTACTTAATTGTAAATAGTGTGCTATAGATAAACTGAAAATTTTTTGCATGTACAGTTTTTGTATAATTATTGAACCTTGAAGAAATTAAACGAACATAATTTTTTCATAATGTCTGCAAATTTTACAAAAGTGTTCGACCTTGAATATTTGATTTTTGTATTATTCCTTGATATATTGTAATAATAGTTATCATTATTAGTTTTTATATTGTCATTTTCAATTATAATTCAAAGTTTTTTTTATTCTAGAATTATTCAAAGTAATAAATTTTCAATGTATTTAATTGTAAATAGTGTACTATAGATAAACTGCAATTTTGTTGCATGAACGGTTTTCATATAATTGTTGAACCTTGCAAAAATTTGATGTACATAATTTATTTTTTAATATGTAGAGGTTTTACAGTCTAGTAAAATTTTACAAAAGCGTTCGACCGTAAATATTTGAGTCTTGTCACATTCCTTGATATCTTGTAATAGAAGCGATTATTAGTTTTTATTTTATTATTTTGAATTATTATTCAAAGTATTTCTTATTCTCGAATTTTTCGAAATAATAAATTTTCAATGTACTTAATTGTAAATAGTGTGCTATAGATAAACTGAAAATTTTTTACATATAGAGTTTTTATATAATTATTGAACCTTGAAGAAAATGAATAAACATAATTTTTTTATGTCTGCGAATTTTACAGTCTAGAAAAATTTTACAAAAGCGTTTGACCTTGAATATTTGATTTTTGTATTATTTCTTGATATCTTGTAGTAATAGTTATCATTATTAGTTGTTATATTATCATTTTTAATTACTATTCAAAGTATTTCTTATTTTTGAATTTTTCGAAATAATTGATTTTCAATGTACTTACTTGTAAATAGTGAACTATAGATAAACTGCAAATTTTTTGCATGTACTCTTGGCCTAATTGTTAAACCTTGAAAAAATTGAATGAACATAATTTTTTTTGTAATATCTCAAAACTTTACAGTCTAGAAAAAGTTTACAAAAGCGTTCGACCTTTGATTTTTGTATTATTACTTGATTTCTTGTGATAATAGTTATTATTATTAGTTGTTGCATTATTTTTAATTATTATTCAAACTATTTCTGATTCTAGAATTTTTCTAAATGATAAATTTTCAATGTTCTTAATTGTAAATAGTGTGCTATAGATAAACTGCAAATTTTGTGCATGAACAGTTTTGGTATAATTGTTGAACCTTGAAAAAATTAAAGCAACAGTTTTTTTTATGATTTCTGGAAATTTTACAGTCTAGTAAAATTTTCCAAAAGCGTTCAACCTTAAATGTTTGATTTTTGTATTGTAACTTGATATTTTATAATAATAGTTATCATAATTAGTTTTTGTATTATTATTTATTATTCTTAATGTAATATTCATATTATATTTCATAATTACATTAATTCATCATTTTTCGAATAATATTTTATTAGATTACAAGTTGATTTCTCATGATTTTCGAAAGGCGTCTCAGTATATTTTTCTGTTCTGTGATTCTGTATGATTTAACATAATTTTTTTAAATCAGCTGAATTTAAATTTTATCAATAAATAAATTTTGTTATAGTTCATGCAAAAATTTCTATATATATTCTAAGAGTGTCTAAATTATTTTATTTAATTATGTTGAAGTTTTTTTTTTAATTTCTTACTTAAATTATAAAAATTTACAAAGTTATAATAAATAAAATTCCCTTGATTTTTTTAAAAATCATTATCTAGAATAAGAGTGGTTGAAAAACTGTTATTCATCTTTCGGAATACCACGAGAAATATCGAAAAATTTCAAATTTGAATGGAATGAAGAAATCTAGATAAAGAAATTATTTATCGTAAACTGATTTACTTTTATGTAAATAGTGTACTATTTATAAATTTAAAAGTTTTTGGATGCTTCAGTTTTTTTATAATTCTAAAACTTGAAGAAAATTTAGAAAAATGGTTTGTTGAGATATCTACAGTTTGTATAATATCTGTAAACTTTCCTTAGGAATTTTTTTATTCTTTAAACAGTCTGGATAAATTAATTAATTAATTAATTATTTTTTCTAGGTACCTTAGAATTTATTTTTTTTTTCACGAGTAATTCCATGGAATTATAAAAATTATTTAGAATAATTTTAAAATAAATATTGTCTGAAAATACAGGGCTAGAATGGTAAGTGATTGCGGGGCTAAGGAAATCTGGGATCGTGGTGTACATCAAACAATGTAGGAAATTTCAAAAATTGAATCCAACGAATTAATTTTAATAAAAACATTTTATTCGAATTATTCGAAAAAAAAGCAAACAATATATAATTCGATTATTCTAAAACCGACGTATTTTTAAGACTGTTGATAAGTTCTAATTATTGTTTGTGACCAAATATTTTTTAACTACTCGAATTGTTCATCTGTTATTCTTGTGTTTCTTTTATTAACCGTTAAACACACCTCTGGGGTCTTTTAGACCCCAGTTCTTAATTTTTCAAATTTTTAGTACATAAAATTTCGAATTCGAACAAGTGTGCATTTTTATTAGAAGGTTAGTTAACTGAAAAAAAGTTGAATTTCAAAATGTTCAATAAAATTTTTTTTCCAAGCATTTTTCCCGTGGGGTACACAAGATCCTAGAGAGTTTATTTGGCACAGATGAGTAAGTGCATTTAACAGTTAAATATCTCCTTACTGTTTTTCAATCTTGAAGATGATTATAAGTGAAAGTATAAGAAAGCTTTATGAAAATCGGTCTTTAGTGAATAAATTGTTATTTTGTCTAAAATTCGGTTACACTTAGATTCAACATAAAAGTGTAACTAATTGTACACTAAATAACCTTTGTATATTAATACTTGTTAACAAAATATATTCTTTTTTTCAGATTTATAAGTGAAATTATGGCATGTCCTTGGGCTAAAATTTCACATGTGGAGCCTGTCAGCTTTGCAGAAATTACTTCAGAAGAAATTGCAAAACATTTGCAAGAAAAGTAAATATCAAAAATAGCGATAATTTTACTTAATGTTTCAGTTAGTGAATAACAGCTTCATAATTTTAATACATCTTAATAATGTTCAATTTATATGTATTTCATTTCAATTCACTGAAGCAATTGAAGTTTATTTTTAATTTTTTTTCTCATTACAAAACTAAATGCAGAGTGAAGTTAATGATATGAAAATTTTTACTGAAATTTAAAAAAATTTTGAATATACTTATGTTTTTAGTAGTAAATAATTATGTGTTTTAATTGTGTTATATATTCATTTGATAATGTATTTGTTTATTTGTAAATTTTTTAATATAATTGATAAATTTAAATGTATAAAATTCGAGGACATTCTGAAATTGTTTAATTGAACCTTTACAATTCGATGTTTGTTCAAATGCAAATTCTGCAATCAGCGTAAAGAAAAAAATTTTCTTAAAAACCCAAAAAATAAAATTTTTTATTAATAGTAAATTTTTTCAATAACGTTTCTAAAATTGCGAATTTGAAAAGTCATGTAATATGTTGGGAGGAAAAAAAACAAATTTTCCAGAATAAATTGTTTCATTAAAGAAACATGGAATAAATATCAGAATCTTTTTTTTTTCTCAAAGAAGCAAATATGATAAAAAAAAAAAAAAATTGAAAAATAAAAAAAAAATTTTTTCTCAAGAAAGCAAATACCTTTGAAAAAAATTGCAAATCCGAAAAGTCATATATGTTGGTAGGAAAAACAACAAATTTTCAAAAAATGAATTGTTTGATTGGAAACATGGAATAAATATCAGAATCTTTTTTTTTCTAAAAAGAGTAAATAACTTGAAAAAATTTTTGTCAATTTAAAAAATTTCAAATCTCTTTTTTTCTAAAAAAAGTTAATAACTTCAGAAAAAACATTTTTTTATAAAATAATCTTTAAAAAATAATAATTGTGAATTTGAAAAGTCATATATATGTTGGTGAGAAAAAAAACAAATTTTCAAAAATAAAATGTTGAATTGGAGTTATTAATTGGAATCATGGAATAAATATCAAAATCTTTTTTATTTAAAAAAAGCTAATAACTTCAAAAAAAAATTTTTTTAACTAAAAAAATTTAAAATGTTTTTTTTATCCCAAAAAAAGCAAATACTTTAAAAACTAGATTCTTTTTAATTACACAAAAATTTGGAAAAATAAAAATTGCGAATTTGAAAAGTTATGTATGTTAGTGGGAAGAAAAACAAAGTTTCAAGAATAAATTGTTCAATTCGAGTTATTAATTGAAAACATCGAATAAATATCAGAATATTTTTTTTTTCTGAAAAAAAAAAAAACAAATTACTTTATCTTGTCAAATCGCTTCCAAAATTAAAAAATCAATTCCCCTAATCATTTTATCCCATTTTTGCTAATGCAACTCTTGCTTTTTTTGTTTAGGGAATACGAAAAGTTAAAAAAACCAATAAGACATGAAATCCCAGTTGAGATACCAGACGAACCCATTTTCGAAACCGAAACCGACAGTGACGAAGTGATCGCGTACATGTTGCAAGCGCAGTACAATCAAGAGCACGATAAACAAATTGATCTAACCGAAAAAAAGTTCAATCGTGATTCAAAAGGCAAGATCAATCTCTCATTTATCTTCATTATTTCTCGCTAGAAACAAAGAGATCGAATCAATAAATTATTTGATTCTCTTATTCAATTCTTCCAGTAAGCATTACCTATTCGAAATATCGCACTAGCCCACGTCTACATGACGAAGTCGAACCAGTTGCAGATGACGAGCAAAAAGATTTTGATCGATTTGTTGTAAGCATTTCTATAATTTGTTTCTAGTTGCATTTTTTATTGCGATACCAATTATTGAATTTTTCAGAGTGTTGAAAAAGAATATGCATCAATGCCAAGATGCGGGTACAAAAAAGTTGGCGAGGGCGAAGTTTCGCAGATCGTGACGAAACATGATATCCAGATGTGTTCGAGGATCAATGCTTGTCGAGTCCTGGAATTTCCTCCAGGAATCGAAACTGGAGATACAGGGGGCTCGGACATTAAACTGGACAACAAAGTGTTCAACACTTTGCGTAATCACAGCAAGGCTCACTGCTCAAGAGAAAAAGCCAAGGCAAGACCCCAAACCAAATGAACTTTTCGAGCCTTATTGCAATAATACATTGAAATTGGAAATTCTACCATTGTTTATATTTTTTGTTTGAGACAATAAAAAAGATGAGTGTTCCATTAACTGAAACGAATTTTCATTTGTGTTAAATATTTCTTTATCTAGAATAAAAAAAAATGCATGACGGAAAAAGATTACACAATATGTAACACGTGAGATCAAAGTTTTTTATTCACATGACGTTTGAATTGTTACGACGCAACGAACACTTACTTCTTACATACCTACATTTACTCCTGTAATAATACTCTCAACTCTTAAATATTATACAAATTTATTGTTACTCGCTAAAGCGGGTTATAATTATTGAGTATACGCTTATTTACAAATAATCATCACACATATGCAGTCTAATCTTGGCACATACACAATGGTTTTTGAAATTTTGAGCGAAATGCCTAACAAACTTTACCAAAACTTTACAAACTTACGAAAAATGAGTTAATTAATGTGGACGTTTTACTTATTACTCTTTAAGTCTTGGAATTTCAATTTTATCAGATTTATTCTTGATAAAAGAACGAGGGAAATTATTTTGTTATAAATGGCAATGAAAAGTATAACAAACAACGTTACATGATTCATCCTCAAGCACGCATTTCGCAAGTATTCTTATAACAATTCCATTTTCGGAATTGAAGTATTTAATGCTTTTACAGCTGAGAAAAATATTTACTTCAAAAATAAACACACAGAAAATGTAAAATTAACTTTGAATTTCAATTTTCAAAAATCTTCATATCATTTTATACTTATTTTGTACATTGAAATATGAACTTCATTTTCCTCAATATTTACAATGTCATCGAAATGTATTCGCTTCCACAAGAACTTTTAGTGAATGCAAAAAGATACTGAATTTAATGAATAAAAAATCAACTAGTTTTCTAAAGTACAAAAAGAATGGCAAAATATATATACAATATGACATCTAGAAAAACAGGAGTTTCCAAAATATTTCAGTTGCCAGTTCGATAACAAATTTGATTATGATATAATACTGATGATCTTTCATTTTTTAAATGCCAAATATAGCGTTTTCGTAAAAAGTGCAAAATCATGTTCCATCAATTATAAGATGGTTTTTCGGCTCTATTATACAAAACAGTCGACTTGCAATATACACAAATATAGTCTTCTCGATAAGTTCTTTGATAAAATCGAAATCAGTGTTTTTTTTTTTATTTAAATTCATGTTATGAATCACAGTGACGTTCTGATAAAAAAATCAACACACCATGAACACCAGTTTTTAAATTGCATGACATAAAAATATCCACATCAAAATCATTTCAGTTCTTATGTCAACATACCTTTTTCTGAATTTTAGCGTTGAGGGTTTTTTTTTGAAAAAACTTTAATACTGATTGACACTGTTTTCAATAAAGTGTTGATTTTTTTTTCTTTAAGCAATTTAAGGATGTATCGCATACTTTATACGAAAATTTTCATTGATATTTTTTAAAAAAGATTTTTAATAAACAAGTTCTGAACAAAATGACTGTCATTTTCGAATGATTTAGGAAAAAATGTTGTAGACTTATTTTGATTTTATAATTTTTAAATTTCAAAAACTGATAACTTGAGACTTTCAAATTTGTATATTGTAAGTAAACGTTAGCAAACAAAATATATATATTTTACAAAAATTTCTGCTTTTCGTGGAAGGCACGCAATACATTCTTAATAACAATCGCGTATTTCTCTCTAAATTGATTTTTGCAATAAACTTTTAAATGTTGATTCGCGGTTTAATGACTATCGTTGATTCGAGTCTGGCGACGTTGGGAGCCGACGATGGGGGCGAACCCTTAGGGGTGACAGACTGCGCCCTGCTGCTACTCGGCGTCGCCATAGGGGGTATCAGGGAAACAACCTCTGGGCTCGAGTTCTGCCCATTATCTTCGTATACTCTCTCCTACAAGACAATGAATTATTGATCCGAATTTCTTTCCCTCATACTCATTCATTTCGGTTCATGCTTTCTCCATCTAACTATTCCGGCATGTCTTTTTTCGGTTTCAAGTCGAAGTTTCGACCGATTCGCAACAATTTCGCATGCCCGATCTTATGAATTTTAATTGAATTAGTAGGATTCATGTTCTCATTAGGTTTGACATAGTAGAAGTCAAATAAGTGGTCGAAATTCCCAATCAAATTTTATTATATGACTATTTTTGACGTTTCAGTCCCATTTTTGCTACTTTTTTCAAGAGCTTAAGAATAACGAGAAACACACAAAAAAAATATCTGAACGATATTGTCAACTAATCATGATTAAAAAACAGATTATATTTTTTCCTCAACTTACAACCAGACAATCAAGATGAATATCATAAAAAAAATTTTTTTTTATTATTTTATCTTTAGCTGGATATTTTTGAGAATTTTTCATTATTTTTTAAGTTACACAGTAAAAAAAATCTTACTGAATTACTTACTACTTACAGTATAGTCAATGTACTAGAAGGTAGTATGTATTTACCAGTCGGTAGTAAATATACATCACTGGATAAAGTAGTTTTACAAGCCTTTAGTAAGTGTACTAAAAATACGTAATTGTACACCTTTCAATATAACAAATAAAACGACCTCTTTACAAAAGAGTAGAATTACAAGCGCTAGTAAAGTTACTAATTGTTGTAAAAGTGCTACCAAAGCAATAGAATTGCTATACTGTGTGTGGTACTTCTACCACAGTGTGATAGAAGTATCACAATAAGTATGTAATTCTACCCCTTACAAAGGAGGTCGTTTTATTTGCTATAACTAGTCATTCTGCAAGATTTTTTTTACTGTGTATGAGTAAGGTTTCTTTCCATATTTTTCCTATTTTGTCGGATGTCAATGACTGACGCTCATTTGTGTAAGAGGATGCTGATTGTTGGGTCGTTAATACTGTATAACAGTCAAGTTTATACCTTCTCACGATGTTGATTTTTTTCTGTTTTTCACTGCTCTTAAGGTCTTGAAAAGGGTCCAAAAAATGAGACTGAAACGTCGACAATAGACATTCAATAAAATTTGATTGGGAATTTCAACTACTTATTTGACTTATAATTTCAATTGGATTTAATTAACTTTCATCATAGTGTCTAGAAAAAAAACTGTTATTTGAATTCAAAATTATTATATGTTATAAACATTCTTGTATGAACTAAAAATTGTTCTTAACCTTTATGAATAATGAGAAAATTCCGAGGAATGGAGTATGTTTAAAATCTACTGAAAACATCAGACTTTAAAAGAATTCATTTTAGTATTGAGTTACTAGGATTTGTACTAAAGAAAAGTGTGGTTTCAATATTGGTGAAAAACTTCTCTTATTCTCGTATTGTACATTTGGATCACAATAAGAACTTGTCAAACTCGAGAAAGTTTTAAATATTGATTGAGAATAATTGAAATTTTAATTTTGATTGTATTAAATAGATTTTCTTCGTGGTGTTTAGTAAAATAAAACTGTTCTAAGAATTTAAAAGAAATATACAGTCTGTGTCTCTTGAAACAATTTACGGAGAAAGTGCATAAGCAGTCCTTATGCGCTAACGGAAACTGACCTGGAACAGGATTCAGGCGATCC
>JAPYZL010212032.1:0-32213 GCA_030522825.1 Platygaster orseoliae | reverse complement strand
AGTTTATTGAGATTTCGTATATCCAGAATTTCGGGCTTCGGAAAGCCCGGCGCTTCAGCATGTCATCCCCTCCCCTGCCTACTGGCCGAGCGCGAAACTCCTTATTCAATCGGGACCTTCAATTTCATATTACCTGCGATATACATCCTTGAGAAAAAAAAAGAAAAAAAACACGAAATTTATTATGTACGCTGCAATTCAGAAATGTAAAAATACAGAGAATCCTAGCATTTGCATGAATAACCATTAACTATATAGAGTAGTTCAATCACGGAAGAAACTTTCAACTTTCGTCCCTTTTTCCTGTAAGCTATGAAAGTTTAGATGATCAATTTCATCATGCTAGTGTAGTTGTAAGATCGACTTGTGAAAATTTCACTGTGGAATGTAAAATTTTATTCATCGATTGTTTTGTTTAATGAAAATTTTAAGATATCACAGTACTAGCGCAGTTATCCTATTTAATAGTGTCATAATCGTACCGTTTCACAATACAAAAACGCTATTACCGTATTTGGACGTAAAATCATTTTCCTTCTCGCGTGATTATTGTCCGAAGCGAAGTTAAGGACCACACCGTTAAAAATGATTTTATCGTTCTAGTAAAGTTAATATCTATTATTGGCAATTGTGGATGTTATAGAGCATAACATTTGAAAAAAAAGTATCAGAAAACTAAACGGTTATAAGGAATGAAAAATTGCTGCACTTTATAATTATATAAGTAGTTATCGGTAATCTTGAAAATAGGAAACGAAAAATTTGCTAGATTATGAAAACAGTTATTAAAATTTTACATTGCATGCTTTATGTTGAATAATTATAATTAGTATATATTACTAAATACTTAATACTCATTGCCTACTTCTGTATGTCATCTTTTTTTCGTTGCAAAACTAACTTATTATCCGTAGATGTATTTGCACTTCAATTTTTCGAGATAACATTAAAAATCTATCTATCACAGTGTTTTTTATACTTGATTACAGAAAAACTCTTTCAATAACTACATCTGTAATTAAGATGTGACTTATACTTTTGGACTATAATCTCTGAAATTAGGTATGAAATACATCTTACTGCATCTTTTTTCATTATTACGATGAAACTAGGATAGTTTATTTGTGATGCAAGAATAAGAAAATTGGAATGGTTACCCATCTACAAGTACAAGTGCCTCTTCTGCACAAGAAATCGTTCGACCATTCTCATTGGCTGCGCGGTTCGGGTTGGGGGAAGCATGCTACGCGCCGGCGGTAGCCACAGATTGACGGCATAAAAAGGGGCCGCGGACCCTTGCGGCGTCAGTTTCTCGTGATCCGCTCTCTAAAACACATCTCTTCCAAGAACAAGCATCATGACTGGTCGCGGTAAAGGAGGAAAAGGATTGGGAAAAGGAGGTGCGAAGCGCCATCGTAAAGTGCTGCGTGATAACATCCAAGGCATCACCAAACCCGCCATTCGTCGTTTGGCTCGTCGTGGAGGCGTCAAGCGTATCTCTGGCCTCATATACGAGGAAACCCGAGGAGTTCTCAAAGTTTTCCTCGAGAACGTCATTCGTGACGCCGTCACTTACACCGAGCATGCTAAACGCAAGACCGTCACCGCCATGGACGTTGTCTACGCCTTGAAACGCCAGGGCCGTACTCTCTACGGTTTCGGCGGTTAAATATCGTATCTCCTTCGACTTCTTCCATATAACAATCAGCCCTTTTCAGGGCTACAACCTCGATATACTCAAGGAATACTCATTACACGTATATATGCCCAACTGCCCTAACTTTTAGCACTTTGCCAGTAAACTGAACAATCATGTTTTACGTAGTGTATTCAAATGTCTTGCAACCGATAAATAGATATAATACAATATGCAATTTAATGACTGGAATGGAGTGATGGAGTTGATTTTAAATATGTAAATGAAAGAATAATTTATAGTGTCAATTAAATATTTTGTTTTGTTTACAGTAAAAGAAATCGATCGAAAATTTCATGTCTGTATAACAAAAATTAACGTCTTGAGTTCATTTTTAGTGCAAGAAAATCAACAATTAGCGGTCCTAAGCGGACACTCATCCAAGTACTATTGAGAGTAACTGTCGCTTAATCTTCTCCGAGAGTCCGAGATCGTACAAGGGAGCGGGTAGTTCCAACAGGGTGTAGCCGTCAATTGCCTATTAAATGAATCACTGTTTAGGAAACATTTGAATCTGGATAAATCTCATGTCTGCAGAATACAGACCATTGCGTTTACATTAATTTAACAATTATATTGTACGCCGAAATGTTGCAAGAATTCAGAATGATATATTTGAGAATCATCGATCACTATTATTTTTATTAGATTTCGGTTTCTTTCATACTCTCGTGTTCTTTTCTGTCAAAAACATATATTATCTCCTCAATAAAAAACTATAATTTTTCGATTAATAATATGTTTCGAAAATTCAGTTAGAGAGTAAACGTATTTTAAAATTTTCTTCTGTAATATGAGTGCCAGAAGCTGACCCTTGAAAAAAATTTTTATTTATAATTTACGTTAATAATCGCAGTATGTAATCAAAAATATTTTATTCATTCTGAAAATAATATTGTTCAACAAGTTTTAGTAATGCCTTTGTATCACTAAAGTGAGCGAGCATTGTCAAATCGGTCAGACCCACGCATATACATACCTGGAACGTTTCATAGCTAATAAAAGTGGTAAAATTTTTCATTCAAAAGCTTGAAACAAATAACCAGCAAATCTTGAAATTTTCACCATAGTTTTATTTCCAGATTCGTATCGTCATGTAATAAGTAACTTTAACAAATGATTTCGAGATTATAAATATACAGCGGAAAACTTTTTTTTTGATTTAGATATGTGCATTAAACAGAGAATAATGAATATTCAAATATTCAAAAAATAGAACTTGAATTAATAAATTTCCTTTTTATCTCTTTACCACGTAAATTCTCGTTATTCATGAGCATACTTCGTTGAGGAATTAAATAACGTGTTTACCGATGATATATACTATTAACTTGATATGACATGCGTGTGATCGAAAAATTTCACGATTACAAAGTATGAGAGTTTATAAATTGTTACGAAACGATGGGAGGAAAACGGAATGAATGATGAATTCGTGAAATTCGCAGTGCTACCTCTACTTCATCAAAATGAAGTTTACAGCCACTGTTTGTCTATTAGGATACTTGGCGACTGTATTAAAATTTGCAGCAATACATAACAAGTGATTGAGTATATCTAATTAATTTCTGATTGATTTGTTTTTAAAGAACGTGATGTGTTGGAATGCTTGTACAGACCCTGAATTTCCTAAATGCTCGAAAGAAACAGGAGTTACGATAAGTATACAAGATATTTTTTTAAAAATACGAAAGTATTAACATAGTGTATACACGAATAGCAGTTTGAGCTTGATTTCCTTCGTACCATAGATAAATAGTTATCGTATAGCTGATTTTGACGTAATAAAGTTAAAAAAAAAATCGAGGAAGTTGCATTAACTGTTTGGTTCGAAAATAATAATGTGCAGAATTATATTTATTTTGGAAAATGAGTCATTACTACATCACAAAAATCAGTTTTCCCTCAGCCTGAAAACTTGCAATATAAAGTCATTAAAAAGGATAAAAGAAATTATGCTAATTCAATTGCTACGTTTTTTTAAAAATATACTATTACTTTTAATTACAGATGCTTTGGAAAACGCATTCGAAACTGGAAAGTTTAAAAGAATTGCGTGTTATCTTGAGTGTCGTGCTAAATATTCAGGATTTGTAAGTTAATTAAAATTTGAATTTATTCGTTAAGTGGCATTGAATATTAACATATTACATGAATTGAATATAATTATTACATGAATTTCTAGTTTGACCAAGATGGGAACTTATCCGATAATTCATTGAGGTGGTTAGAAACGAATTTTGAGTGTGAGAAAATGAATGCAGTGTATAAACAAATGTGTGATGAGATGCTTAACTGTTATTACGAAGGTACATAAATTTGTATAAAATGTAATGACCCTTTACGCTTATTTTCTTTTTTTTTGTGAATTATTTTTTGTTGCAGTTAATAAAACGACCAGAAAGCATTGTAAACACGCAGCCAAATTCGAACAATGCCAAATGATGTTACGTGATTTAAATGATTTGTTATACAATAATAGGAATTAAAAAACTACTTCTCTAATACGGTGGCGTACATGATACTGTATTGGTTTTAAAATTTTAAATGAAACATATGAAAATGTTTAATTACTTTCAAAGTTATGACAAAATCCTTAAATAATGTGTAATGTCATCGTACGAAATAACGAAACATTATAAATATTTCTAAATTAATAATATTGGGTTTTGTCATTCAATATTTCCTGAATTATAATTATTATTAAAATACAACAAATTGTTATTGAGTCATTTGCTTTATGTAAAAAAACATGTAATCTTGAAAGATGAGATTATTTCGAATTATATATTATATGTTCACCGTTCAATATATTTTTTTAGATGGGTCTAAGGTCCTTAAGTTTGTTTTTAATTATTTTAAGAAATGGTAAAATAAGTGAATATACATTGGAAACACGAGACAACTAGACGACCTAATAAATTTTACCATCTAGTACAATCTAGTATTTCATTATGTAGATAGCTTTCACCTCAAACATCTGTGAAAAACGTATTTGCCTTTTTTTATCCGAACGCATAAAAAAGAACATAATCGAATATATTCAAAATAAAATGATGAAATTTTCTAGCAGAGTGATGTTAACGGTTCGAGATTTTGCATTCAACTGGCCGAACTGGCTCTCGCAGAAAACAGCAGTTTTAAAGGTTTACAAGAAATGCCTATTTCCTAGAAATTTTCGTGAAATTTCAAGGGACAAAGTTCCACTGAACTCGCGCGCGAGCTCATTGGTATCGCATCGCGCGAGGAATCGTTTTCGTTTCAACTCGCTCTCAATTCCGCAATTTCACTCCGATTTTGCTCTAATTTCGGGAAAAATTTCTTCAAAGACAATCGCACAATAAATTATACCTAAATTTTAGAAGGGATTTGAATTCCCAAAACTTCCCTCTGATTGGCACACAAGTTCTTGAATTTGAATATACGCGTTCTATGCAAAACTTGCGCATGCCTAGATTAGAGAGCCTCCAGTGTCGTAACTCGTAATACTTTAGTACTACTAAACAAGGACGGACTTATGTTTGATTGTAGCGCTAGAAACTTGCCTATGCGCTGATTGGCTGGTGAGGTTAGCGGCCATCTTTACTACACGCGTATTTGCGCGTCCGTGTACGCAGCTGATGTCAGTGGTTTGTTCCGAAAAAACTTTTTCCGTGAAAAATTGAATATAATAATTTAATGAAATCCCAAAAAACGTCGCGCAAGATCCGCGAGACACACGATAATCAACAATGAATGACAATGAGCAACAATACAATGACATTAGCTGCATACACGGACGCGCGAATAAGCGTGTGTTAGTAAAGATGGTCGCTAACCTCACCAGCCAATCAGCGCATAGGCAAGTTTGCCACTCTCTTCCTTGAGGTTCTCTATAGCCTAGATCGAAAAGGGAATAGAACACACATATCATACCGCGCCACACACATACACACCAGACACTGTCGAATCAATGAATAAATTTATGACGTTCATGACAATTTGCCTCACTCCTGTTTATGTCTACAGTTTACTATATCTATTACTGTTCATTACTGTTTGTTGTAAACAGTTGTAAAACTACTGAATTGCGAAATCGAAATACACAACTACGGAAAGTGAATGTAAGGAAGTTTTTTTTAATATTAATCATCTTAGCTGTGTTCCGATTTTCCCCGTTGTCAATTGTTGTATATTTCAAATTCTGATAATCGTGATTTGATTTTCGTACCTTGAGCTGGAGTTTATTTATCAAGTTATTTTCAGAATTTATTCACATGGGTTGTAACCTAAAAATCGTTAAAAAAATTTCCAAAACTGATATTAATTGGTATAAATGAAACTTCTGTTTGTTGCCTGAGTTTTTAAATTTTTATAACAACTGTGCATAATAATATTGAGCGAAAAATGAAGGAAAATGGATCCTGGCGTGGAACCTATGGAAGTGGAAGATGAGGATGTTTTTTTGGATACTGAGGTGTACAAATTCGACGATCTCATTGACGACTCGATCAAACTCAATGACACTTCAGAAAGGAGACCATGTGACTTTGAAAAATCTCCAGAGGTATATATGAGCCTTTGTATGCAATATTGAAAATATTTAATTTTTCTTTTATTGGATTATCTCAGTTGAAATCATTTTTAGCAATTAATTCGTATGAAAATAACGATGAAGAATATATTTTTATTCATAGAACATAGTTTTAATTAAAATATTTATTTTTATAATATAGAATATAATATTTAAAACAATAACATATTTATAGAACCTATTATATATAGAAAATACAAAAATTGCAATAATGAACTTTAGAATAAAAAAAACACAAACTATAATGAAATTATGAGTTGACATAAAAATAATAATTTTTAAAAAAGAACTCACGAATAAAAATGAAAATGAATAAAAATGATCGAAAAACTCCAAAGGTATACATGAGCCTTCATGTGTAATATCAATAATTTTGGATTTTCTTTTATTCGATTATCTCGACTGATATCATTTTTAGCAATTGATTCGTAGAAAAATAATGATGAAAAATCTGTATTGTTATTAAAAGAACATAATTTTAATTAACATATTTATTTTTTTAATATATAATACAATATTTAACATATTAACATATTTTTAGAACTTGTTTTGTGTAATAATAAAAAAATTGCAATAATGAACTTGGAAATCGATGAAAATACAAATAATAATGAAATTATTAGTTGAGATAATAATAGTGATTCTTAAAAATGAACTAATGCATAAAAATAGAAATAAAAAAAATATGAAAATGAATGAAATTGATTTAAAATCTTCAGAGGTATATATGAGCCTTTATACGCAGTACTAAAAATATGTAATTTTCCTTTATTTGATTATCTCAGTTGAAATAATTTTTAACAATTATTTCGTAGGAAAATAATGATCTAGAATCTGTATTTTTATTTATAGGACATTATTTTAATTAACATATTTAACATATTTATTTTTATAATATATAATAGAGTATTTAACATATTAACATATTTAAAGAACCTATTTTATATAGAAAATAAAAAAATTGCAAAAATGAACTGAAGAATAAAAAAAACACAAACAATAACAAAATTATGAGTTGACATAAAAATAATGATTTTTAAAAAAGAACTCACGAATAATAATAAAAATAAATAAAAATGATCAAAAAACTTCAGAGGTATACATGAGCCTTCATATGCAATATTAGTAATTTTGAATTTTCTTTTATTCGATTATTTGGGTTGAAAGAATTTTTAGCAATTAATTTGTAGAAAAATAATGATTAAATTTTTCTTTATAGAACATAACTATAATTAACATATTTATTTTTATAATATATAATATAATATTTAACATATTAATATATTTATAGAATTTATCTCATGTAAAAATAAACAAAATTACAATAATGAATTTAAGAATCAATGAAAATACAATAAATAACAAAATTATGAGTTAACATAACAATTGTCATTTTTATAAATGAACTAATTAATAAAAATGAGATTAAAAAAAATAAATGAAAATAAAATAAAAATTATCGAAAACTCCAGAGGTATACACGAGCCTTTCTATACAACATTACTAATATTTAATTTTCCCATATTCGATCATACCAGCTGAAATCATTTCTAGCAATTAATTCGTAGAAAAATAATGATGAAAAATCTGTATTTCTATTTATAGAACATTGTTTAAATTAACATATTCATTTTTATAGCGTATAATTTAATATTTAACGTATTATCATATTTACAGAACTTATTTCATGTAAAAATAAAAAATTGCAATAATGAACTTAAAAATCAATGAAAATACAAACAATACCAAAATTAAGAGTTGACATAGAAAGAATGATTTTTAAAAACTAAGAAATAAATAAAAATGAGAATAAATAAAAATGAAAATAAATAAAAATGATCAAAAATCTCGAGAGGTATACACAGGCCTTTATATGCAATATTATTAATATTTAATTTTCTTTTTATTCGATTATCTCAGTTGAAATCATTTTTAGCAATTAATTTGTTGGAAGATAATGATGAAGAATCTGTATTTTTATTTATAGAACATTATCTATATTAACATATTTATTTTTATAATGTGCAATATGATATTTATTTTA
This sequence comes from Platygaster orseoliae, assembly GCA_030522825.1. Taxonomy (NCBI): domain Eukaryota; kingdom Metazoa; phylum Arthropoda; class Insecta; order Hymenoptera; family Platygastridae; genus Platygaster; species Platygaster orseoliae. The sequence goes on along the minus strand of JAPYZL010212032.1, from coordinate 23,900 downwards.
TAATATATAATGTATAATATACTATTTAACATATTAACATATTTATAGAACTTATTTCGAGTAAAAATAAATAAAATTGCAATAATGAACTTAAGAATAAATGAAAATACAAATATAACGAAATTATGAGTTGACATAATAATAATAATTTTTAAAAGTGAACTAATAAATAAAAATGAGAATAAAAAAATGAATTGAATAAAAATGATCAAAAATCTCCACTGGTGTACATGAGCTTTTATATGCAATATTAAAGAAAGTAAATTTTCGTTTATTCAAATATCTCAACTGAAAAAATTTTTAGCACTTAATTTGTAGGAAAATAATGATGAAAAATTTGTATTTTTATTTATAGGACATTTTTTTAATTAACATATTTAACATATATGTTTCTATAATATATAATATAATATTTATTTTATTATTATTGTCTCGATTATCTGAAATCATTTTTAGCAATAAACTCTTAGAAAAATAATGATGAAGAATCTTTATTTTTATTCATAGAATTTTATTTATTCATTTTTGGCCTTGTATTTTGTAGAAATCCGTTTTTAATAATCATTATCCTTTTTTTATTGTGGAGATTGTGTCTGCAAGATTATCATATTGATAATATGGAACAAAAAAAATATGATAGATAAGAAAACAGAGGTATTTTGACATTATTTCCATGATAATTTATTGGCGAACACAGTTTTCGCACCGAGATTTATATCGAAGATATTTATTTTTAATATTTCTATTCACTTTCATATAAATTCTATTTCTGAGTTTTCGTTAAAATGTTTTATTATTTATCATTGAATATTGTGGTTTTTCAATTTTTAAATATTTGAGTTGAAATGCATTTTTATTTGACATGCATTTGAGTTTGACATTATTTCCATTATAATTTATTGGCAAACACAGTTTTCGCACTGAGATTTGTATCGAAGATATTTATTTTTCAAAATTTCTATTCACTTTCATTAAAATTTTTTTTTTTGTTTTCTTTTAAATGTTATATTATTCATAATTGAATATCATAATCTTCCAATTTTTTAATATTTGAGTTGAAATGTATTTCGATTGTTAGAATTATGTAATATTCAAAAACAAATGAATAAAGTATAAATATAGAAATTTTTGGATTATTATTTAACTTTAAAGAATTTTTAACATAACTTTTTCACCAAGATTGATATAAAAGGTGAGTATTTTTTTATTTTCATAATAATTTCCCATATAATTTGAATCTTTTATGTTTTCTTAAGAACGTATAATTTTTAATTTTTGTAGTTTTGTGTATCTAAGTTGAAGTCATTTTGGTTATTAGAATTATTGAATATAATAATAGAAAGAATATAGTGGAAGTTAAGTACATTTCCAAATATTTTAGAATAGAAATAAATTTTTTAAACAACTTTTACAACATTTATGTAGAAAATAAGCATTTTTCAATTTCCCAATTCAACTTCATTTGAGTTTTCTCAAAAATGTTTCATTACTTAGAATTGAATATTTTAAATACATCAAAAATAGAGCTAAATTTCAATTACCTGAAAATTCTCGAGGATTTTGTTTAATTTTTTGAATTGAATGACAATTATCCAAATCACATTGTTTACAGATTCGAGAAAAAACACATGAAATCAAAAATGGAGGATTTTACACAGGGATCGATATTTTTAGTAAAGAAGAACAACAAAAAATGGAAGAGAGAGCGAAACGTTTCGGACTCGTTGGCCAAGTTAAAAAATCGAACATCAACGAATATAACGATTTATTCTCGAGGTGCTGATAATTCCTTGAAATTGAGAAAATGCCATTTTTTTTTCACAAACTCAGCATATTTTTGCTTTTTTTTTTAGTTTAGGGATCGACGAAGACTGTGAGGCAATAAAAAATCTTAGGCTCAATGCTTTGCACATGAGAGGAACCGACGATATGAGCACATCAGATGTTTTGAAATACTTTGAACAGTATGCTCCAGCTTCTGTCGAATGGATAAATGATGTTTCATGTATGTTGTGACTTTTTAAATTCACAGTTGATTTTATAATATTGTAGAAAAAAGTATCTATTTAAAAAATGTGTAATTATAGGGTGACCAGTCAGCAAAAATCAAAAATATAAGAATATTATAAATATTATTTAGACATAGAATTTTCTATGCAAAGGTATTCAAAAATTGATCGATAAACTAAATTAATAAATGCATCTCCGAGATTCCTTAATTTTAAGAAAAAATTATGAAACCTCGATTGGTTATAATTTTCAGGTTGAAATGATGACGTTATTGAATTTGAATTCCTCAAAACACAAAATCTAAATATTTGTATTTTTCCATCTACATTTATAACTGTAAAAGTTTTTGATCGGAAAATTAAAATTTTCACTTAAAGTCTTCTAAGCTTATATATTTGTTATTATAAATTTCATAATAACTGAATTGACTTTTTTATTGTTCACATTTTACAGTTTTCAAAATTTTAAATTTTGATGTCATGTTTTTTTGTTGATTTCAATATCAGGCAAACAAATCTAAATTTTTTTACTATTGATTATGATAATTATTAAAATGTGAAATTTATTGATTAAGTTTATTCATTTTTTTACTTTTTAACATTGAATAGTTTTTTTCGAATGCCTAATTTTATCATACAATATTTCAAAAATTTTTGAGTAACGTTTATTTTTGTCATTTCCTAATTTTATCACAACTTAGTGATATTTATGTTTTAGGAAAGTTCAAGTGCTTCAATCAGAAAACACTGTTCTAGATTTTTGAAATTTTCCATGAGATATTTTTAACTTGGAATTTCTTAAAAATATTTTAACATTATAGAACTTTGAATTATATTGAAAGATAAGTCAATTTTTGTAAGTGTTTTTTAACATTTTTTATACTTTCTTATAATGATAATAATTATAATAAAATTTGTTGTTTTCCTGACATCTAAAATTTGTTATTCAACAATTATTTTTAAATATTGTTTCTAATATTCTAATTTTTTAATTCCCCCCCCCCCAAAAAAATCAATTTCATTCTATATTTACAATTTTTTATTCTGAAAAATATAATTACTTATTAAAGGATATAATTTTACAAATTTTTTGTTCAGGCAATGTGTTGTGGTTAGACAATCTATCGGCAGCCAGAGCGTTGAAAGGGATGTCGAAAAAAATTGTTGGACGCGATGGAACGAAAAACACAAAATTGGTAACCGAGGATTCCGAAAAAAGTCCAACTGATGGTGACGTTGAAATTGGGGAAGAGGAAGGAGAAATAGTTGAGAAGGATGAAAACACAGTAAATTTTGAAGACATCACAGAGCCTTTGCCACCCGTTGGCTGGAGGAAAGGCATCGATTGCGAAAAATCGAATTGTATACTTTTAAGGTTCGCGAACAGAACTGATAAGAAACCACGACACGCCGAGAAGTTAAGCGAGTATTATAAGAAACATGGGAATCCTAATTTTGGAGGTGATTTCTGCAACATTGATTTTTTAAATTTCATGTTTCGGAACTTCAGATTTTTATATAATGAAATCTCAGTAGATTTTATTAATGTGAAGACATCTATTGTCTGGAAATGATTTTATAGTCGATTCCTATTTTTAAACAATTTATATCAGTTTAATGCAAAAGTTAAATATTTTAAATGTTTTTTTGTCTATAGCGGAATATAATTTGTTTAATTTTCTTGAATCTGTTTCCCGTTTTTGATTTGACTCGTTATTTTTGTTGCAGGAATGAAAGGCCTCTTGTCACAATCTCGCAAAAGATTTTACAAGCAGATGAAGTGCGAAGGTCAAGGGGATGGGGATTTAAACAGTTCGAGTAGGAAAAAAAATCCTTGGGGCTCGCTCTCGCAAAACTGGGGCGTCAACGATTCTGTGGAAAGCGATTTCAGAACCTCGCTCACTCGAATCCCCCAGGCTTTCCCTTCTCGTTTGAAAGACAGACTGGGCGAGAAGTGTCCCGTCGTTTCCCGCGAGAAAACGCCTCGTGAACCGACACCTTCCTCGCTATCGTCGGATAGTGAATCCGAAAGCGACAGCGAAAACGAATGGCGTAAACGTAGCAAAGTTTTGCGAATGCGAATGCACGCCGATGACGAGGAAAAGAAAATCCAAAAACGAAAAAGCAAGGTAAGAACATTCGTTTTATTAGAACAAAGAAGAAAATAAAATCTTGCAGTACATGAATTTGATGAATAAACGTAAGTTTGACCTGCGTGGTAGTGATGATTAATTATTACATTATTATATATTTTTTCAAATATTTTGACGGAAAAAAAATATTTTGCCACTTTTAGATTATTCGTAAATAGTTTCAGGTTTTTCATTTTTAATCCCAAATATTTTCAAAAATTTTTGACCATAAAAAATATTTACTTCTTATGCATGTATCGCCATTTTATTTTTCTTTAATTTTCATTCAATTATTTGCAAATTGAATTAAAAATAAAAAAAATTAAATCAAAAATAAAAAAAATGCAAATTAAATTAAGGAAAATTGAGTAAAATTGAAAAAAAAAAAATTAAAATTGCAATAATTTGCATTTAATTTTAATTTTCTTTTTCTTTGATTTAATTGAATTTATTTCATTTTTTTTGGCTTGCAGTTTGTAAATTACCAAGAAATTATTCGACATGTCACATGTTAACACATTCATAATCTATTTACATTTCAAGATAAATAATCAATTGAAACATTATGCTATACGAATTATAAGTCGAAGAGAACTTAGCAAAACATGTGGTTATTTTCTGCGACAACTTTGATTAGGAGCCGAAAATATAAATAAATGTAGAAAAAACATTAAATTTGCTTGATTTGATCATAAATATTTCTTGCCTATCATAAATATTTTCCTGTCTTTTCATGCATAAATAAATAAAGATTTTGCATTTTATCGTAAATATTTGTGGTTGCCCTATGATGATAACTAGGTTTTCAACAGTTTCAGTTTAAGGTTTGAGTTAAAAACTTTCAATTTGTCCAAATTTGTGTTTTGAATGATTTCTATCTATGTACACATTAATGTTTATTAATAACAATTATCAATAATGTTTGCATAAAGATTAGTGAAAAGTGTTGATAAATTGCAATTTTTTCAGAAATAGAGGAATTCATTTATTGTAAATTTGGAAAAGAAGAAAAAAAAAGAAATTCATATTTTGGTTCAGTAACACACGGAAAAATTTTTTTGGCAAAAATTACTAAACGACTCAGGATTCGCTGGACAATAGTGAAATTTTTCACTTTTTCTCAAAATTTCACCGTTGTCCAGCGAAGCCCAAACCTTTGGTAATTTTTTCCATAAAATTTTTTCCGTGCAGATGGTAAATTCGAAATTTTGGTTAAAATAAAGAATTTAAACAAAAACACTAAACAACCAAAGGGAAGAAAATATAATTGATTGGCGAAATTTCAAAAGATGGTGGTATTGATTTGTTATATAAATATACATTTTTTAGTCATTTCAAAATAAATATTAATTACATTAAATTAATAAAAAAAATTTTGTTTTGAAAAAATGTGAAGATGGAATATTCAAGATTACTGTACGAGAAGAAAGAAAAAAAAGAAATTTTAGAAGAAAAAATGAATCTGGATGAATTATTATAGAACGGAGAAGTTCTGAAAGAATAAATAAATAAATTTTAAATATATATATAAGGAAATTGTATACTTAATTAATTTAAAGTTAATAAAAAGTAAAAGAAAAGTAAAGTATATAGAAAGTAGAAAGTTAATTTAAGGTATGGGAGGTTAAGTATTACATGTATTTTCTTAAAGTAAGATGCTTGCAAAGTATTTTTTTTTAATTCAGATAAAAATTAGCTAATAAGTAGGAAATACATAGCTTGTATTTAATATAAATAAAAACAAATAACATTTTTTTTATGTATGCATAATAAAACTAACAGTTCTCATTATTTTTACAATGTTAATTGTTTATGCAATATTTTTATAATGGGAATTTATGGGAAATAACGGAAATTGACAAAATTGAAATTGAAAATATCAAATTTTAATCCTGTATGTTACAAAACTTCCAAAAATGAGAAAAATGATTTTTAATAGTATATCATGCTTTTCGTCTCAAAATCTTCGATTTTTGTACTTTAAAGTTTGCAATATAAAAGTGTAAAGTAAAAACTTGCATTTTTAAGTCACTGAATACATAAGTATTTAATTATAAAGATGTCAAAAGTTAATTCTTGAATGCCATAAAATTTGTAGGTATAATTTCCTAATTCAAATAGTTGAAAACTTTGAAATACTGAGTAATTCGAAAATTTAATGATAAACATCCTTGTTCAAAAAAGATGTTTGAAAAAAATATCAAATTAATGAAGATTTGGAAATGTTATACAAATTAAAAAATCCTATAATTCTGAAATTAACGAATAAGAACTCATGAAAATCTTCATAAATAGAGAAAATTTATTTTTGTTTTGGACTATTCAATATACAATTCTGACTTCTAAAAATCAGCATTTTAAATGTAGAAGATTGAAAAATCTGCATATTTTTATGAGAACTGTAAAATTGTGAATGGGCATTCGAAGATTTTAATTTAATGTACAGAAATTTTATCATAAAAAAGTATGAAACTTGAAAAATTCAAATGCATTGATTACAAAAAAAATGTTTTTTCAAAGTATTTCTAATACATTTATAAAAACGAATGCTAAAATTAAAACTGGAGCATGTAAACACAGAAAAATTCAAATAATATATTTTAAATTTAAAAACTATTTTCGCTAACTAATGATACACAAACCATAATAATAATTATAATGAATGTAGTAGATTATTATTTCATATAGTTTTTTCCATCAAGTTTCAAATGCTCTCCACCAATTTTTATGGATTATAGCAGAAATGCATGGAGCTCGTGCAAATTAATCATACACGAGTTTATATGCGAAATTTTAATGAGGTGCGAAACTCCAAAACTTGAGGGATTTAGTTGCAGACTACATATTTATGTAAAAAATGTACGCATTTGGAAGTGAAGTGTTCGTGTGGAAAGTTTTAATAGCCCAGCGGATTAGTGAAGCAAATACATTGTTTTATTTATTTTTCTATAATTTTTATTAATGAGAGAACGTTTTGTTTTTTGCAGGTCGGTAAAATTTGCAATGATTTGCGATCGAGGCTTTCGAGAAAAACGGAAGAAAAGCCAATTGTTCGGGATTCCATTCAAATTGTTGTGATGAATCCTCAATATTCCAACAATAATGCAGTTGAAGTGAAGTCAGAGGTATGGCAATATACAAAATGAAATATTTCAAAAAATGGGTAAAAAATAATTTTAATGTGTTTTTCCATTAGTTATACTATTTATTGTTTATTACACTGGAAATGAATCTCAGATAAATTAAAAATTTGATTTTTCAAGTCTGGTATCGAAAAAATTGGTTTTAGGAAGAAGAAGAGGATGGAGAAGTATCGAAAAAATACTTAAGCGATGAGGATGAAGAGCAGGATGAAGTTGTAAGACAGGAAGATGACGTCGAAGAAGACGGAGAGGTCGAAGAGTACGAGGAAGACGAAGACGAGGAAAATGACAGTGATAGTAGCGAAATCCCTGAAAGAGAAGTGCAAGGGCCTAAAGGGAGCGTCATCAAAGTTGTGTCGCGCAAACCTCGCTTAGCGTCTACCGTTTGGACGCGACTGAACAATATGAAAAGTGTCGTTGGTCACAGTACACTCAAAGAAAGGTATGTAATTGATATTTTTGATTCGTTTGTAGTTCGAATTTAAGTTGCATGAAATGTCGATATGAAATTAGTTATTTAAATGGACAAATTTTGAAATTCGTTATGGTTTTCGCATAATTTTCATGGTTTATTGTTTTTTACACATTGATAATATTTATTTAAGGGAGGTAAAAAAATGAATTTATGAAAATTAGTAATAGAATAAAATTGAATATAATTAATAAAATATATAATAGTAAATAATGTTATAATAGATAATAAAATAGAATAAAAATTAATAATAGCAATTTAATAATAAACAAAGTAATTTTTTGTTATTTACTTTTGGAAAAATGAAACGGTGCACAGAAAAATGATATCGTTTATATTTTGGGCAATTTTTCAAAATTGAAAAAAACACTTTTTACATTATGAAAAATAAAAAATTGATTGACACGATTTACGGGATGCACCAAAACTCAAGTAATTATTTATTTTTCAAAATGTGTAAAATGTGTGTTTTTTTTTTTATATTGAAACATTGCCTTAATATAAGCGATATCATTTTTATATGCACCTTTTCATTTTTCTAAAAGTAAATCGCAAAAAAGTACTTCTTTTTCGGCCTCTATGAGTAATTCCCCCTTAAAACTTTATATGCTAAACTTGGGTATTTGAATATCAACATGTTTGTTTACATGATTGGCGTAATGTTGAGTAAATCATTACTCGATTCATGAATTTCTAAATATGTATGTTGCGATTTTCAAATTATGGTATGTACCCATCGAATGAAAAATTTGAATCTTTCGAAAAAATGAACTTGTATTTATATATTTACTTTAGTAAATCTATAAATAAATAAAATTTATCAAGTCATTAATAATTTCTGGCCATTTTTCGAAATTTAATTAAAATTCAAAACTACGACTACTTTTTGAATTAAAAAACAATTTAAAGTTTCCGACTGTGAAGTACTTTGCATTTTCATGAAGAAATACGAGAAGAAAAAATGTACATTGAAAAATAGAGTGATTTTAATTCATGAAAATGATTGTTTGTTTTTTTTTTTTAATTAAAATAACAAACAATGATTCCTTTCATTTCCGTCATTTTCTGTCAATTTTCGTTATTTCCCGTCAATTCTCATTATAAAAATATTGCATAAACAATAAACATTATAAACATAATGTTAACTGTTAGTTTTATTATGTATACATAATTATTAGTTGTTATTAATATTAAATATAAACTATGCATCTCTTATTAGCTGGCTTTCATCTGAATTAAAAAAATATTTTTCATTCATCCTACTTTATTTTTATCTTATTTGTTTAACTTTAAAAAAATATATCTAATACTTATAATCTCATACCTTGAATTAACTTTCTATTTACTTTACTTTTCTTTTACGTTTTATTAACTCAAAATAAAGTAACTATAAAATTTCCTTATAAACATTGAACATTTATTTATTTATTCTTTCAAAACTTCTCCGCATTAATTCATCCAGATTCATTTTTTCTCCCAAAACTTCTTTTTTTCTCTTCTTTTACAGTGATCTTGAATATTCCATCTTCTCATTTTTTCAAAACAAAATTTTTTTATTAATTTAAAATAATTAATATTGATTTTGAAATTACCAAAAAATGTATATTTATTTAACAAATCAATACCATCATCTTTTGAAATTTCGCCAATTATTTCATTTTCCTTCCTTCTCGGAAGTTCAGTGTTTTCGTTAAAATTCTTTATTTTAACAAACATTTTGAATTTACCATCTGTTACTGAACCGAAGTATAAATTTCCTTTTTTTTCTTCTTTTTCGAATTTAGAATAAATCGATCCCTCTATTCCTGAAAAAATCACAATTTATCAATACTTTTCACTAATCTTTATGCAAACATAAATAATAACAACAACAACAACAACAACAACAACAACAATAATAATAATAATAAAAACAATAATAATAACAACAACAACAACAACAACAACAACAACAACAACAATAATAATAATAATAATAATAATAATAATAATAATAATAATAATAATAATAATNNNTAATAATAATAATAATAATAATAATAATAATAATAATAACAATAACAACAACAACAACAACAACAACAACAACAACAACAATAATAATAATAATAATAATAAAAAGATTTATGTCTATATCGATGGAAATCATTCAAATTACAAATGTGGATAAACTGAGAGATTTTATCTCAAATAAGAAACTTAAACCTTAAATTTTATAAAAAATATATTATTATATAATATATCAAATTATTATTTTTTATTTCGTGAGAAAAAAGACAAGGACAGAGAAATGATTTTATATAATATATATCATTACCTATATTATTATAAAAAGTAGTTTATAAAAAAGATGTGGCAGTTTGCTTCGATTTGTTTTAAATAGTTAGATGTTTCATATCCAAAGTTAAACTTTAAAATTTCGTGAATTTCATCGATAAGTATTTTTATTACTGTTCCATGCTTATCAATAAAATACCGAATTTTCAAGCAGTTGAAACCTTTGAAGTACCTTATACATAAACTTAATACAGAAAAGAAGTAATGGGGATTTAAGATTTCATTTAATGGACTTGATATATTATTTGTTTTTTACTTTGCTCTTTCATGTTATTATTTGCGATCGATATTGTTCATTTCATGTTATATGCGCATTAATTTTGGTGGTTTTTCTGTATTGGATGTAAACCCGTTGATTTTTGTTTTAAATAAAAATAAAAAAACTTGTCAGTTAACATTTATGAGTTGCTCTTTTAAAGCTTATGAAAATTTAAATTCTATATTTTTTTCATTATGCTTTATGGTAGAGTTGTAATAGAAATATTTTCTATTTTTTTAGATACGGGACGAGAAGAGACTTACGAGATACAATTTCCAAAGGCGTGTCCGGGGATTTGAGGTCGCGTTTGGGTAACTACGTTCGTGGTTGTGCCCCTCTCAGAATAGAAGTGAAAAATGATAAGTGCACAAAAGACGACAGTGCTACGGATTAATCGACAATTGATTTCATTTTTCTACAACAAACAAATCCACGTTAATACGGAAGACGACGCTTTGATCGATTAAATATCTTTTTGATCCGAGGTTAGTCGACGACTTTCATTCGTGGTTTTTACATTACTTCAAATGCGTGTTCTCTTTTTGACTGAATTTTACATACTCGGATTATTTATGTAAACCTGTATCAATTGAAATTTATTGAAAAAAATCAATTTTGTTTTTCTAATTCTCACGGTTCTAAAAAAAGAGATTTTTTACATGAGTGAGAGAAGAATTTACAATATAAAATATTTTTCAAGGGTAGCTCTGTAAGATGAAGGGTTGGTAGAAAAAATGTGGCAACAGTGATGTTTGTAAGTAATAACATGTAATGCTGAAAATATGAGAAAGATGAATTCGTACAAGTGTGTTTTGGTTTTTTTCAAAACCCCTTTGGAAGCAAACGTTTCACTCAAATTTCAGATATAAATGAAAATCGTATTTTTGTTGATTTCGGACGCTATGGTAATTATGAATTATCTCGATGAAGGTAATAAAATACATCGTTTCAAAACATTTCGAGCATAATTCACAAAGCGCCCGCGATGTTTTGCAATTCAAATGCGCTTCATGCTTTTATCACATTAAAAATAAAATACCGTTCCGACTTTCCAGTCGCAACTTTCCCTGCGTTTTCACCTTGGCAAAAAAACAGCCCATCGGACTTTTCTGTACGTGGAAACAGATTTAATTTATCAAGCTTTTTCGTTCCCTTTCGCGACTGCAACGTCAAAAAACAGGAGTTCACATTTGGCCCTCGACAATGTGATATTTTAAAAATATTTTACGCGAAATATATGTCGCGCCAAGTCGCTCGGAAATACGTGGAAAATTGAATAAGTATCGCGTGCGCGGCAAGAAACGTTGCGTTCCACGCGAGGGTGAAAATGCACGGGAAAACTCTGTGAAAATAATGTCACGCCCCTTAGAAAATTTAAAACGAGCTCCCGGCCAGCTTGTTATCACTGAAACTTTCAAGATCGACGCATTTCGTTGCTAAATGTGAAATCTCGTCGGTGTCTCGTTTTTTGAAGCACCCTAGACCAAGTCGTCTCGTTTTTTCCCTTCTTTTCTTTTGTTTTTTTAAGGCACTCATAGCGAGGAAATCAGGGACAAAAGAGGAAAATTATCTTAATGAAGTTGAGTATGTCCCTTTCAACAGAGGGCATAGGCAGAATACAGTTTTTGGAGAAATCATTTCATTATCAAAAATTTGAAAATTTTTTATTTTTATCGACCGAGGTCAACCATGCAATTGATTAACCATAATTGATCATATTTTAATCTCATAAAAATAGAAAGATATGCTATATTTTCATTTTTGATCATTTTTGCCATGTTTTTTTTTTCAAGTATGTCCGAACACTAAATGTTTCAAATGTATCAAATTTTCCAGAGAATACAAATGCATTCTTAATTATTTTTAAGTTTCCTTTTCGAATCAATAAACTCTAAAATGAACTTGCGACTCATTTTGAAATTGATCACTCTCTGAAAAACGAAAATTGCAAGATTATACACTGAGAAAAAAACCTAGTAATTTATACTATAAATATTGGAATAACAATTAATATATTCTGGGAAAATCTACAATATTAAATCGTTATTATAAGTTGATATTTAGTAAAAAATACGAAACATATTGTATTTTTTATTTTAATAAATAACAATCTTCAATATACAATATATGGGAAATTACCTTGCATGATCATGATTTCTACATTTTTTCATAAGTATTACTATATTATATGCCAATGATTACAATATGAATATTCTGAATAATACAATACTGTATAATATTACTATAATACTGTATTACAGTAAAATTTACTATATTACATCTCGATTCTCCATTTCTCCATTTTTTAGTAAAAAGTACTAGACTTTTCTTTCAAAAATCGTACGTATTCAGAAAAATTCGACTTTATTCGAAAAATTACAATTCGTGTTCGTATAAATGAATTTTTAAACCTTGAAAAATATTGTCAAAAAAAAAATTTAATCATTTATCAACTTGATCATGCGATATTTAAAACATCGATTTCAATCATCACAATAAAAACTATACTCGATATGTATTTAAAAAAGAAGACACGAAGCTTGCTCCTTAATTGTACTCGAAAAATTTAAAATCCAAAAGAACTCTTTTATACGTGCTTTAAAGTGTATGTAAAAGTTCGAAACTTTTTTAGACAGAGTCTTTTGTTCACTAAAAATTCCTAAAAAAAGCACCATCTAACACTTTTACTGCTAACATTTTTGAAAGTTATAAGCTGGTATTCAATAATTAAGTCTAATATTCAGATTAATATTGAAACAAAAACCCTGCTTTCGTATTACAGTATGAACGCGATTCTCTCAGATTTTCGATCGTATTAATATTCATACAGTTCTTGAGAAAACTTCATTATTAGTAGAAAAAACACGGTAAGCGCATTATATAAAACTTGTTCAGCATTACCGAGAATTCGAAGGTAGTCTTTCTAGACAAAACTTCTACAAAATTTAAAGTAGCATATATCTTTAGTGCAATTTATGAAAATATGCAAAAGTTTTTTGGGCAGTAATCAATTTTATAGCCATCTTACGAAACAACCAGAAAAATTGTTGAATTTCTAACTTAATTTTTAACTAAAATTCTGATAAGTCTCTACTTGATAAAAATCATGAACTTTATCCAGCAAAACTTTATCCAAGCCATGAGCCAATTGAAAATGATTGGATGAATAACAAAACTGATACCCAACTAAACCTCTCTATATAATATACATCGATCGACTTAAATACAGTTCGTTTAATTCCTTTGCCTTTACTTCTCAATTCTAAGGCCACGGAATTCTTCAAGCAATGTACGACCATGCAATTAGTAAGAAAGCAAGAGGAAAATTTCACCCTCGCAACATTTTAAAACGCTCCCGCTAACGAATTCAGTAATTAGTCTTTCATTAATATCACGTTTGATACACCCGGAGGAGAAAAATTACAAGGATTTTGTACTAATGCTCTTAGCGTTGTCAATTCGTTCGTTCTGAACAATTATTTTCTATGAAAAATCGCGTCGGAAAAAGGACGTGAAAAAATTAACGAGGGATATTGTATTTTTGATTTTCCTTCATTTGGAATTCGAGCGAGAGCGAGAATAATATATAACTTGATGAAATGAAAGAAGTCGATTGATGAAAATTTATTCGTTGATGACAATTTTATTACGCTTTTTAAGGAGCTGTAATTATTCATTTATTACTTTATTAGCAGCATTGGAGAATTAAGAGAAAAAAACTTGCAGCATTAAATTAATGTATATAGAGGGAATAGCGACCAATTACGTCGACGTTCGCTCCGACGTGAGTTAGTTAAATTCCCGCTATTCTTTCGCGTATTATCTACATTGTTAATGATATAATTTGTTCGCATGCACTGGACGTCGATGTTATACATGTTTCAGGTATGCAGGATAAATGAGCGTGCGTTTACGTAAATGTGGTATACGTTTGAAAGAAATAAATCCGAGTTTTATCAATTGTGTTCTGCAAGGGTGCGAGCGAATAGCTCTTCAAATCTCAATTTAAGTGATTCGACGGAAAATATTGGGTTCTGGGGCTGCGTGTCACTCGAGCAAAAGTAGTTGGTGCATGGAGCGTTTTGAGAATAGTTGAGTTTTTTGAAAATTATTTGAATTTCTCCAAATTATTTTAAAAAACTCTTTTATTAACTGTTTTTCGTGTTTTACATGTTCTTAAATCTTAAGTGACATTTATGAAATTTGATATACTTGTTTATCGGTTTTCCATATTCATGTTTGTTGATATTTATATACTGCCACGCAAGTTTTACTTGGATATTAGAAAAATTCTCGATTTGTAGTGGAAAATTTGGGTGGCTTTTTTTCAAATTCATGCTATTTAGTAGTCGTTCATTAACGTCATTTCAAAAAAACTTGATGATTCTGATAACGATACACACGAACTTGGTATTTTCCTAACATGATGTTCTTACTATTTACCCTATTTATGTTAGGGAATTTCAAAGATGAAAATTTTTATTTTTTTATTTTTGCAAACATGCTCGAAAACCCATATTCAATAATTCCTGATTACTGGAAATATAAAAAAAAATTACATGAAATTTTCTTTCAAAAAAAAAAAAAAAAAAAATTCTTTTGAAGAATTATATTTATCTTAGTATTGGAAAAATTTCTTGATAAAAATTTTCAATAGACCAAATCGAAATGCACACAAAATTTTTCGAGTTTTGTTTTATAAGAACATCAGTTTCGCTGTAATACATAAAAAATGATAAAATTTGCGATGTTTGTACACAAATTTGTACACCAAAATAAACTTTTGAAAGAAAAAATTTATTTTGAAGCGCTTTAATTTATATATTGGATATACACGATATACACGATAAATAATATATATGATGTATTCAGATTAAATTGAGTGCAATATTGTAGTAAAAAAATGTAACGTTTATATTATATTTCTTGGGTTCCAGCTTTTACAGAACATGTTTCTAGTATAAACCAATAATTTTATTAATAATTCAAAAGTCTTACAAGTTTTTATTTATTTCATAAGTAGAAATTTCTTGTCAAAAAATCCTTACATTCATATCATTGAGAAAAAATGAAGCGTGAGAGTTCAAAATGGCCTAACTCACTTTTCAATAAGGTGGTTTTCTTATGTAATCTTCGAAGAAAATGCGCTTTATCAAAAAGTGGGTTAGACCCTCTTGAACTCTCGCGCTTCAAATAATAACACATTAGGTCAATTTGTTTTGATAAATCCTATTGCAAATTTTGATTGATCATAACATTCATAATATGTAATACAAAATGTTCATTTTAATGAAAGTTACAAAAATATTGAAATCACTAATTTTTCTGATTTTGATCGAAATGTCTATTTATTGATACCATACAAACAATTACTTAATAATACGATAAAAACTTTTATTTCTAGCCTTCATTTAAAATTTTTTTTGACATCAGTTATGTCGATAAAAAATGGCATTGAAAATTCATGAAACAGTAAGTCCGAAATAATTGATTTCTTATTAATTAATAGAAATTTTCCGGTTTATCTATGCAAATTTGTCTGCTTGATCATTTTTTTTATGATATGCTGCGTTACGCCCCTAGTGATTTTGATTCTAAAAGGCTAAATTTTCGTAAGAATCAGAAATTTTATAAGAACTCCATTTTTTACAAAGTCGACCTTATAAAATTCTTAGAAAAAAATTTTTATTAAGTGACCTTATAGAAACCTTATTGAAATTTTTTTTTTCTGTGAACAAGAGAGAAATATTCGAGCCTCGTACATTTTTTATAAACTTAAATATTTTCATAAGAAATTTTCCAATGTTATTAAAAATTTTTAATTCGAATATCATGATATACATGATATATCATATAAGTAGAATTTCAATATTAAAAAAATGTAACAAATACTAGAAATCTTTTCATACTCAATAACTATACGAAGAAAATTTTCTTAACAATATTAATTCACGAAAAATAGACAAAAGTGATGATGATAAATAAAAAATTAGTAAAATTCAAATTTACTCGAAAATTGTTAGTGTTTCTAACTCGAAATAACAATTATTCTAACGTGAAAGGAATTTTTTCTGAAATGAAATTATAATCATGAATGTTTGACTATGCAATATATAGCTAAACATTTTTAAAGCAAGAAATATACTAAATATAGCTAACAGTTATGAATATAAAATAATTATTATTAAATAACTAATAAAATAATATAGTTAAAAATAAATTTTCAATACTATAGCATCAAATACTCGAAATCTGTTTAGCTATAATTTTTTCAAAAATCTTTATAACTATATCTAAGTTATAGAACTTTGATTCCTAGAGCATTGAATTCTAGAAAGCTGATGTATAAAAATCGATAATGAAATAAGAAAATCTATTAATTTACGGAAAAACTAAAATTATGATAAAAAAAGTCTTGAACTCATTTACTTCAAAATAACAAAAAATTAATTATACTAACATGAAAAAAATGCATAAACAAATATAATGACGATTTCAGAAAACTATATTTTATTGATTTTCTAACTGTAGAATGTTAGAAAATCAAAACTTAATGCAACTTCATTATTTACAATATTTTTCATTATTTAATAACAGAACATGGGATAAATTGAAAATCGGAGAATGATGTGATATTTAACTTAAATTCAGGGATGTATGAATTGTAACTACATGTACAATTTCAACCTTCAAGAAGTGTTTTGACTTGGCTAGCTTTAATTTTCTCGAAATAAATGCGGAGATTTAAATAAACTTGGGTAAATACAAATTTATGAATTTTTTGTTGTTTTTTACATTACGTGCTAAGAGTTGTATCCAGAAGTAATCAAAAATAATTTTTTTAAATCAAATGATTCATTCAAATTATTCAAGTTCGTAAAATTCTATTAACATGGGACACCTATTGTCCGACAAGGAAAAAAGATAAGCGCATTCTAGTAATTTCTAGGTCGGTTTTTATTGGGCATGAAAATTCCCAAATTTACCAGATAAAATGCACATGTCAGGTTCCTCGATTCCATTGTAATTGAGATTTACGACACTCTTGTGTCACGGCAGAAATTTTATCGCTCATTCAAATGTTTTATCCAGATTGCGGGAATATAGACATGCAATTTTTCGTGATAATCGCTCACTTTTGTAAATTCGAATAACCAACAAACTCTTCGGTACACGAGTTTACAAAAAATCGCGATGTTATTACACGAAACACACTGCTCTGCAAACACGAAGTCACGAACTCCGAGCGAAAACCGCGAAACCTTTGCCTAGACTTCACAGCCAACTCACAAAAAAAAAACTTCCAAAACTATAGGAGTTTTTCCCAAAATAACAGAGTAAAGTTTCAAACTGACGTTGAAAATGAATTTCTTTTGTTTAGGTCTGTGAGAAAAATATTTGATTTCCCAATCTTGGATCCCATAAAACTCGCGTTTTGAATAAATTATTTTACATCTCTTTATATTTTACATTATATATTTTATTACTTATATTTTACATTAATTATTCACAATAAACAATTTCATTTATGATCTTACTAAAATAATTATTTTCTTAAGTAAAAAATACAATTTGTTTAGTATTTTTTACTATATATCAACTTATAATTGCGATACTTGACGTTTTACTATACTGCATGGTAAAAATAAATCGCTTTAATATATTAAAAATTGAAATAATATTGTAGATTTTCCTAATATTTATAAAACAAATGACTAAGGTTTTTTTAGTGCACAGAGATTTTAATGAATGAATAAACTAATCGTAAATCGACACATTTTCATGATAAAAATTAGTGGATACGAATAAAAACGAGGTTGGATCAATAAAATCAACAAAAGTACATCATGCGAGGGAATAAACGTGCTGTGAAAAATTCTTTTGTCCTTGTATTCAACCATCCCTAATTTGGGAAAAAACACACGTATTGAACCCGTGTTACTGTAAATGACGATTGCGACCAATGTGAATTCATTATTCATCCGATTATTAATAATAGCGTTCGGTATGCGAGTGAACCAAGGGTCAAAAATATTCCATCGATATCGTGAATATCGATACTTGATTTCAAGATAATGCTACGTTTGTTCCACAATTCTTTTAATGGTTTCAAATATTGCTGTTTTTTGTCAGTCATAAATGAGGATACTTGAAAAAAATTGGGGGGGGGGGGTATATTAAAAAGAATTTTCATGAATAAAAAATATAAAAATTGATACTCAAAATGGATAATTATAAGTTTATGCATTTAGAAAAATCCGATTGTTTCCTTATTGTTAATTTAAATAATAATGCTTGAGTTTTCGTGAGTAGAATATTTATTTTTATAGAGCTTAAATCACAAGTTTTTAATTCTTGAAAATTTCGTTTCAGAATTTACAGTTGTGTTTTTGAATTGAAGAATTTGTTGAATTGAATTTGAATTGTTCGAATTGTTGCATTAAAGAATTTGTTGAATTGAATTTGAATTGTTCGAATTGTTGCATTGAAGAATTTGTTGAATTGAATTTGAATTGAAGTTGTTGAGTTAAATTGAAGAATTTGTAAATCTTGAGTATACAAAAAAATGTTTAACTTTTTGATCTTAGAGTTGCAATCTATTGAATGCCATGTTTTATATTTGCGATTCTCAGAAAGTAAATATTTTAAAAACTGTTGAATTGTCACAATAAATTATTAAATTTTCACAGTTACTAAAATATTAAGAACCTGTTGAAATTGTTCAAACTTTTAAGGGATTTTTTACTTGATGAAGGTGATTTTTCCCGAAGAAATTATTGTTTCAAATTCTACGCTATAATTTTTATAAGCTTTTCTCCATAAACAAAATAGGGAATAGATATTGAAGAAACTGGTTCACTTTGACAATTTATGATTTCGTATTTTATTAATTCATAACCTTTTGGAAATCAGATCTTCTCATTCGCAAGGTAAAAAAAGGAGCTTTAAATTTTTCAAGAACCAAGTATTTCTTCATCGGGTTTTCAGAAATATTTAATAAATCCTGAAGATTTTTTTCGCGTCTACATTCATTATAATTTAAAAAGTGTCTGTAATTTTTGATTCTATATTTTAGTAATGTGTGACCGCTTGAAAATCAGGTCATTTCATATTTGAATTAAAAAAAAGGAGCTTTTTATTTTTCAGGAGCCAAGTATTATTTGATCGGTTTTTCAGAAATATTTAATTATTCCTGATTAATTTTTTTGTGTTTACATGCACAATTTCACAGGCGTCTCATTTTTTATTAATGATTATTTTTAGAAAAGAAATGTTGGATAAATTGTGAAAATACTTGTTCATTTGTCTAATTTATGATTTCATATTTTAGCAAAATGTAAATGCTTGAAAATGAGATTTTTTCATTTTTTTTCTTGAAATAAAGGTGCTTCCAGTTTTGTAGATTCATTTGGGTTTTGGATAAAATTTTATGTAAAAATAAAAAAAACAGGAACGAAAAGCATGAAAGCTTAATAAAATATAAACAAAAAGAAAAAAAATGCGTCGGCCTTATAACAATGAATACAAAAATGGAAAAATGGACAAAAATAAAAATACATAATAATAAAATAAGTAAAAATCATCAAAAACGTAACCACTACTAATTGTAAAAACTAGAGGACATAACAAATGGTTGATTGTAAGTTCTTAAATTTTAACGAAATTCAGGATTTATAATTTCACTAATTCAAAAATAACAGCAATCCTGGCTTCAGAAGAATTGTAATTATGAATGTTTGGTTAGAATAACGTAGAAAAAATAAATTTGAAAAACGGTTTTAAGCTAGTCATTATTAGAAAAAAAAAATAAAATTTACGAAAATGTTGAAGAAGTACCAGAAGTATTGGAATTCCATTAGTTATTAAAAAATCTAAACAAACACATATTATCTATAAAACTTTAAATTCGAGACAATCGAATAAAAAAAAATGTATATGAAAATCTGGAGAAAGAAGAGCATAATCTATGAAAACACTATTAATTGCTACAAAATCTTACAAACATTTTGAAAAGTTCGAAAATATAAAAAATCTATAAAATATTCGGAATCTACGTGGATCTAATTTTCCTAGACATCTTTAAAAGTACTGGAAATCTTTTGAAATTAGAATTCTAGAAATCCGTCGAGTGAATTATAAAAATACAAAATATCTATGAAAATATTAAAAAATTCTATAAAATTGGACGAATAACATAAAATACAGAAATTCAGAAATCCGTGAAATACTTAAAAAAATATGTTTCTTTTGGAATTTCATAATTTTTATTCTTTAAACGATCTGGTTTCGTTTGTAACATTTTTCAATTTAACGAATTTCGAAGTGTCAAAATAATATAAATTTTGTAGTTCAGAGTCTAACATTTTTCATATACGTATTGAACATTATTGAATTCAATTTTTGTGATTTTCAAGCCACTTAGCTTAAAATTTTGTTTTTTCTCTAATGCTTTTAGTATTTTCCGTATTTCCTTATTATTTATACCATTTAAAGAGTTTTTTCATATTTTAAAATTCTCTATAGCTTTCTCAAATTCGATGCCCTAATAATTGAACTATTCTAAAAATTTTCTGAAATATTTCTTAAATTTTCAATAAAATAATATCGACACAGATTTTTTTTTGCCTTGAGCCCTGTTTATAGAGTAAAAAAAGTACAACAAAACTATTTTTATGCTTTATTCGAACATGGATACAACTCATTTTTGCGTTAATTTTAGGGTGTATACCTTTTTTTTCATAGCACTTTTTTCGTCCATTTTTTCTAATTCCCTTCTTCCCAATATTTATTTTTCAAAAAATTTTCTTCGTAAACTTTTTTTTCTCAAAAACTTTTCAAATTTTCACGTTTGTTTTTCTAATAAACAATTTTATCCTTTTTTGGATGTAAAATTTTACGTTTTTTCATATAATTTTTTCATATGTGAAATTTTCCGTGAAAAAAGCATATATAGTTGAATCACAATTGTCCGCATCTACTCTCTTGATTTGAATTAGTTAAAAACCACTAATTATTAGTGGAATTTCGCTAATTGAAAAAGAGAAAAGTGATTCACTTAAGATTAGTTAAAAGTCTTTAATTGAAATAGTGATTTTTGCCTACTCATTGAATCAGTAAGTTTTATTTGTTAAAAAAGTGAAAGAAAAAATCACTTTATTCCATATATAGAATATTCACTTATTATTCGGTCACATATATTAAATTTTACTTATTCGATCGTCGACCATCGAATCACTTTTTGAAATAGTGTGAATCTATTAATTTATTAGTCACTTAAAAAATTCTACTAATTGAATGGTAAAATTTGAAACTACTAATGTGGTTAGTGAAAATGTCATTAATCACATTAGTAATAAATTCACTAATTGTTGAGTCGTTTCAAAAATTTTACTAGTAATTCAAAGATAAACTTATAAACCACTAATTCATATAGTAGAATTTGACTATTTCTTTAGTTAACTTGTGGAATTCCACTAATTCGATGGTGAATTACTAACCTACTATACACTGTTGAAAATTTTCTTAAATTTCATAAATTTTCTATTCAAAATGTATTAAAATCTACTTGATGTTTCATAAGTCAGCTATCTGAAACCTACGTTTGGTAAACATGTTTGAAAAATGTATAATTTAGAGACACCTACTTAAGTTTAATGTACTTTCCATAGTTGATGTATTAAAATGTACCTGAAATTTTAGAAACTAGATATTTGAAACATAAATAAAAAATACACATCTATTGAATGTGTATTACTTCGAGACATGACTTTTGTCTTAAATTTCATGCAACCAGTATCTAAAAAAAATTCAGTCTCAGTTACCTGCATGAAATAAATGTAAAAGTAAATTCAATTCAAATTTATTTATATGTTTCTAATAAGTCAATGTATAAAATTCAATTCACAATTATGAATTAAAATAATGTCACTGGTTCAGCGTGGATATTTATTTGTTTCATGTACAATTTTAAACACACATGATGTATTAAATTTCAGACACCTGTATATTAAAGTTATATAAGCGTTTACATATTTTGTATACTTTTAATGCATTATTAATACATGGTACCTATGTGTAATGGGCGTTATATAGTTTTTCTTAAATTTAAGATAAAACTTTTTAACAGTGTAATTGAATTAGTAATAATTTCTCTTGTTCAAACTGAGAGAGTAGATTGGGAAAAGTGGGCACCAATCGCAATTGAATGCATCCTCTCTTTTCCAATAATATTCCATTTTCCAATGACATGCTTTTTGTTTTCGACGATATTTGTTCACTCCATCCAATGACGTCACTTAATAAAATACCAACAAGCCCAGGCCATCAGCGAGGTCCATGTCGATGAACCGTTGCCGCATGTACTGTATATCGGGGGTGGTTTTACAGTAGGTCGCGCTGCCATCGCACCCCACGAAAAACGAGCTTTACGCGAACCGCTGAAACCAGTTAGCGGGTCGACCCGGTCGCGTACGTCACGAGGGGTTGCTCTTTTCCGACCTCCCGCGTTGAATCAAAATCCGACGCAGAATTCCTGAGCCCTCGAAAGGCACATGCGAAAAATGTCCGGCAGCTGAATTCGAAAATTCCTCTCGTATGTGGAATAGGAACATCGAAACGCGGAAAACAACCCTCGCGGAGCACGTGGATGTTTCGAATAGCGCGTCTTTTACCCCGTCGAAGGATGGAACGCGAATTTCGATAAAAGCTGAAGGAAAATGTAAATAATAAAGCGAATTACAAAAGCGCGATGATCGCGTTCTTCGGGGAGCGTTTGGTTCCGAGTTCCCAACTTCTTTAATAACGCACGGGCGCAAGAAAAACCGGGGTCATTTTTTCGCGCGCAAGTGCAGTGCAGTGAAAAGTGCTCGGAAGAGATATGGGAAAGTTCGCGGCTCGTTTATTAAAGAGCTGAAGACGCATTCTTTTTCCGGGGCACAAGATCGAAAAGTGGAAAAAGTCGGTCGTTAGAAACATGTGGAGTGCAGTGCTCTTTTTGGGACTATGCGAGCTCGTTGCGGACGTCGCTGCTAGCGCCGACATTTCGAGTGAGTTTTCGTCACAGTTTTTTGACAGTTTTCTCATTACATGGATTGGTAGTGCTGAAGAGTCGGGTTATACAAAAAACTGGGTGGCAAGGATATTTGAGGAAATATTCGAAAAAAGTCTTCTAAACTGGTTTTCTGAGAGAAAACCCATTGATTGAAGGTTGTTTGAACTTGCTTCTTTTTGGGTTCAATTCAAAAAATGTTTTGAATTAATTTTGCAGCCCTGCAAAGGATTGTCGTGTACGGAAGTCAACGATATTTTTGTAATGGGTTGACAAATTTATGAAATAGACTTTCATAGTCGATTTATAATATGTTTCTTAGTTGCCATTTCATACCATTTTTTTTTATTAGGGGTAACCGGGGCAAATACGCCCACGTTTTGGAAAATTCATTTTTCTATAAGACCGTTATGATTATTGAATAACAACTTATGTCACACGCTAGTGTCTCTCCTAAGGAACAAAACTCCAACCATCATTTTCAAGAATCTTTACTAATT